>WEKY01058987.1:325871-449334 GCA_013390045.1 Picathartes gymnocephalus | reverse complement strand
TGTACATTTTTTTTTTCCTGTTTTTTTAGGTGCTTATAAGAAGAAGTAGGAACCATTTCTCAAGCTGAAGACAAAGTTAAAGAAAACTGTATCATGTGTTAGAACACTGAAGAGGGACATTTCTTGGATTAGTTTATTTCTGGGTTGCTAAGCAAAAGAAAGAAGAGGCGAAAATGGGGAGAAAGAAAATACAGATCACGAGAATAATGGATGAACGGAATAGGCAGGTGAGAAACAAGAAGTCTGCATGAACAGGTCCATCAGTAATCTTAAAAATTAATGGAAAGTTGGAATACATTCATTCTAAATCTGAGCTTTGTCTTTATATATCTACAGATGCCCTTGCCAGAATATGAATAAGAAATTTATGGCTGTTTGAGGGAAAAATGTTATTTATAAGTAATAACTCTTACTACTTAAAATTTAAAATTGCTATTTAAATGGTACCCTAGCCTGTACTACCAGTAGCCTGGAGGAATGTTTTTAACAGACAGATCACTTGATCTGGTAACTACTATGAGCACTTACTACTGGAGACAGAGAAAGGATGAGAAATTCAGGAAGGGTGTAGTAAAGATATTTGCTGCAGCACTTTGACAGAGGAGTTTGAGGTAGCTGTGGGGCATATCTACAGTGTTTTGGATACAGTAACAAATTTTGTTAACATTCTATTTAAAAGCATCAATTTATATTTCTTGTTAGAGCTGTTTGCCACAACAACCTTTAAAAATTGTCAGTCAGAAGGAAGAGTGCTCAAAATGAATGTTTTGGGCAAAGCTGCTCACTTGACTGCTCGTGCCCTTACAGAGCGGTGCCCCGTGAACTTGAAAAGTACCGGAAGTTGATGACTCTTGCAGTAATGTTTCCTCTTAATTTCTAAATTGCTACATGAGATACAAAATAAAATTTTAATTGGATACTGAAATACATAGCGGGATGACTGTAAGTTATCATTTTTAAGGCAAATTATTACAGTAATGACTTAAGATCTTTAAGAACTGTGCTGGTGGCTGAGGCCAAAGATGCTGCTGGGCCGCTGTCTTTTGTCCCAGTAATGGTCATGAGCAAATACGTGTGGGCTGGAGATGCATATGTTACACGACCCTGTAATCCTCTTCCAGCTTTTAACTATTCTTAGCTCAGGGATTTCCTGAGCTGGATGTGGTTTCCGTATATTTAGTAACCATTAATGGATTTTTTTTGTTTGTTTTCCCCGCCCCCCACCACTGAACTTGTTAAGTTATCCTTTGAGCCCTTATAATGTTGCAGCATTTACAACATATTTTTTCTAAAATTTCCTATAGGGCTATTGCCTGTTGTTTCAAGAAACACCATTTTATTTATCCTTTGTCATGGTTCTGCCAGTTATTTAGCTCTTGGATGGAAGGAGCAACAGTAATTCCCTATCTGGAGTCTGTCCACATTTGTTTATTTTCTTCTAAAATAAGCTTTTTCAGGCTATAGCTGCCTTTCATACTTGGTTGTTTTAATAGAGAATTTGTTCCACACCTCTTGCTCCCTTTCCCTGAACTGTCTCGAGTATTGCTCCATTACTTTTGGTGGCCAAGGGGCCTAGAATTCAGAATGCAGGCGAACATGGACTTATATAGTGGTGTACTGCTGTTTTGTTCTGTTCCCTTCCTGCTGTTTGATTTCCTTTTTCAACTTCTGAGCAGCAGCTGGAGGTTGGGGTAGTGTCAGAATTCCATGGGACTCTCTTGGTGCTGACACATCAGCTCAGAGCCCATTGTTTTGTTGGTGAAATCAAGATTGTTTTTCTCCCTGTATCACTTTAAAGCAATGTAAACTCTGAGAAGTCTATATATAGCAAGAAAAGTATTATTGGAGTTTGGGAGAAAGCCAAGTATTGTGTTTGAACAGCTTTAATCACCCAGTGACTTTATGTTTGATGTAGATAAATGTCTTAAGTATACGTAGTAAAAGTAGATGAATTAATAACTTGAGTTTTTTCAGATCTCGCTCTACAACTTAAAGCACATGGAAGAGGTAGAAATTGATCCCCCTTATCCTTTTTTTAAATGAATCTGGATTGAGTTGGGCAACCTTGTTTTTTTTTCTGCTTGAGATACAAATAGCTTTATACTTCAACCCTGACTTTGGTGAGGTGGTTTTTTTTGCTTTTGGGAGGAATTGTTTTTTTCTTTTGAATCTCCATCCCATTGTTCAGATTGAAACAATGGAGAGGAAGAGAATCAGTGCATTTGTATCAAATTTTAGACCACTTACACCATTGCTGTGACTGAAGCAAAATAGATTAAATTCTAGGTTTTGTTTCTGGTAGGTTCTTGGCTAGCACCTTTCTGGGCTATTTAGTGATAAGGAAGAGAATTTAAGCTCTAGCTTAAAAGAAGAATTAGGCTTGCCTTATCCTTTTTCTTCGGGAACTTGGATGAAAACAGACTGCATCTTATTGTAAAAGGTTTTAGAGAGATTATATAGTTTTTGTTAGTGGATCTTATTTTTCACATGCAGAAATAGCGATGGCCTTTGTCCCACCTGATATCCTGTGGTTTTGGTGGCCAGTGTATAGAATTTTAACATATGAGAATGCCCTGATGCACCGGGCATTCATAAGGTATTTATTTTGAGATTTTTTTCATTGTCTCAGATAAGGAGGGCATTTAGGGTTTGTTTTGCTGAACAGCAAGTGTAGTTCAGTTCTGTCCTGTCAGTTTTGCTATGGCATGTATAGCTGGTGAGAAGGTCACTCATGGACATGCCTATGATGTCCTGGTTGAATGTTTAGTTTGAGGTTTGGGTTTTTTTCTTGGAAAATGAGTAGAGTGGGACAGAGCTTTGCCTGCAGAGCAAGTTCATATAACTTGCGTGGGAAGAAAAACTACTGTTTTGTCAGAAGCATCTTATTTCTGATGGGATTGTATGTGAGCTCAAAACAGAATATATAGACCATTCCTCGGGGGGATTATGATTGTCATGAGACTGTCATTGTATTATTAATTAAGCAGCCTTATCTGCTTGAATGAGCTGTAGGACATTTATCTTCATTAAGCTGAAGAGAATCCAGTGCAGTAAATTAGATATCAAAGGAGCTCAATCTTGCTGCCTTTGCTGTCTCCTCCTCACCCATTTTTTTGCTAAGCAATATTAAAATAGTGCTGGGGGAATGATTTACCTGCAATAAAGGGACACATTTTTGGGTTTGGTGTGGTCCTAAATGGAAGGAAAAAAAGAGAAATATACAGAACTAAGCCTGCTTTTGGAGTTCTGAAATGAAAACTGAATTCAAAATAATCTATGTGCATTGAAGTAAGACTTGGAGTGCTGTGGTTGAGGGGTTTGTGCTAAGCACTGTCCAAGCACCAAGTGAGAAGTTGGTGCCAGCTGAGAATCTCACAAGTGAAACAGCATCACAAGAGGTGACAAAGATAAAATTTCAGTAAGAAAGGAAGAGCCGTTGTCCAGGATCCTACTTGTCCTCAGTGGCAGTAAACCTTTATTCTTTTTTCTGAGGACTTGTCCAGGTGACACAGCACGCACACATCTTGTTTATGATGCCTTTTTCTGACAAACACTAACCAATAATACCTCTCTATAGCTCCTCATACTCAGGTAATAATAACCTTTTTAGTGTCAGAAGAACAACAGCTGTATCTGTGCGTCCTCTCAGACTGTTAATGTAGTGGGAAGAATAGGATGTATTGATAGTATTAAAAAGTAGTATGTGTGAGATAATGAGGAAAAAAAAGCCTTCAGGTGTCTGTACACAGAAGTTGTTTCCCATGCATTTTCCAAAAACTTGCTGTACAGCTTGGTAATTAAACTACAGAAACCCAGAAAACAGGTTTGATTGTTTCTTGTGTCTTACTTCATTCCTCTCTTGCAAAAGCTCTCATTGCCTGTTGTCTGTGGGGCATGTGGATCACTCACCTGTCACAGAGGCTCATTCTTGGAATTGTAGTAGGGGCGTGTCAAATGCATTGGCACTTTTATATCCTTAGCTGCTGTCTTGTGAATACTTTTTTAAACTTTATTTTTTTTAAATCATAACCAGTGGTAGCTTTCATAACTGTTTCCTCCTTTCCCGATGGGCAAATGTTCCTGTGGGATGGTCTGTAATGGATTTGTTTCCCTCAGCAGTTCTAAGGGGACAGAACAATTGTTTCATGATGTTTCTAAGTAGCAGAAAACAAGTCAAATTATAAGTGCCTATGATTAGATGACTTTGTAGCAACAAAATAGCAATATTTCCTAGCTTTTTCTAATTAGAACTCCTAGTGCATAGTAACAGTGTTACTTCCATTGATTGTTGTGTTTTCTTTGCTTTTATTAGAATTGAAGTTGTAAGTACCACAGAAGAAAAGACTGTGATACCTGGAAAGTCAAAGTCTGTTGAATAAAGGAAATAAAGCTAAATTATCCTATTCTAACTAAAACTCTAACTAGAATTTAACTCTCCTTGGTGGTTATTTACCAGTGGATGAGTTGGAGGTGTGTAATTCTTTAACTTAGTCTAATAGAGAGCATTGGGACCAGATATTATAGACAGTTCTTGTGTTAAGCTGCATATGACAGCAGGAGTAAATAGTGTAGGCTCGATTGGTGTGTTCCTTGATTATTTTCCTTCAAATCCTTGTCATGTGTTTTAGAAAAATAAGTCAATCATTATTCTTTCTTCTCTAGGTCACCTTTACAAAGAGGAAGTTTGGATTAATGAAGAAGGCCTATGAGTTGAGTGTGCTCTGTGACTGTGAAATAGCACTCATCATTTTTAACAGCTCTAACAAACTCTTTCAGTATGCCAGCACTGACATGGACAAAGTTCTACTAAAATACACAGAATACAACGAGCCCCACGAAAGCAGAACCAACTCAGATATCGTTGAGGTAACAATTTGAAAAGACACGTCAGTCTTCTTATCTCCTTAATGCTTAAAATATAGAGCAATGTAGAGTATTTGAAGATACTTTAACCAAATGTTTTAAAGTTATTTAATACAGTGTTATAAAATGTAAACTACTGCTTTTAGTCTGGTTTCTCTAAGGCAATAACTTGTCTTTACAGCCATGTTGTTTTTCCATCTGCCCTCCACCCCCTGCCAGTTTCTGGGAAACATTTTTGATTTCCATCACATTTGGCAATGGAAATAGAGGTGTGAAAAATGGTTGTTTTTCTGGGGAAGGAGAGAGAGAAATGTTCAAGGTTTTAATGGGGAGAAAAAATTGACTGAATGAGAGAGGAAGGTTAGAAGAGTGCCCTCAGCCCAACAAACAATTATAGTTGGCCCTTTTTCTCCTCTGAGGTAGTAGCCACTTTACCAGTCATGTCTTGAACAGGGATCAAACCAACCACAGCCTCGGCTGCCCCTTTTTCAGCCAAAAAAAAAAAAAAAGAAAAGAAAAAGGCCAAAAAAAGAGAATCTGTGGAATAAACGAACTTAATTAAATTTGTTGTCCAGTGACTGTCAATTAAAATAGCAGCAGAATGACTGCACTTTCTGCAGGAATAGAATAACATGAATATATTTGCTCCAAGGTATTAGTTTCATCTACTTTTATAATGCTTGAGCTTTAAATAGAAACTCTTTTCAGTACATAATTTCTAAATTAGGTGCAGTAGAATTCAAGGATTTTCTTGGCAATTGGAGCCTTGATGTACTGTAACTGTATTTCAGAGCATGTCTCCAGTAGTCCTGTAAATAGACCAAAACAGGTGGCTGACTTAAGGGTTTAATTTAAATTCTGAAGTTGTCTTCTGAACAAATGCCTCGCTTTTTAGGAATGATTTCAGAATAATGATTAGCCTTGAATAGCTGATGAGCCTTTTGCCAAGGGAATCAGAGTACAGGGATGGTACTAGCTGATCTTGTACATGAGTCTGCAAGCAAAAATCAGATTGACAAAACTGAGATAAAGACAAATGCTTCATATTTCTTTCTGAGAAGATTGTCTGCTAATTTGTCAACTGTCTTTTATGATCAGAAAAAAACCCTCCCTGACTTCTGTCTTCAGCACTGAGTTCTAAAGAGAGGGATAATACAAGCCATGAAGAGTTGAAGGCTTAGCCACTGGATTAGCATAAATAAGGGATAGCCACTGGAGAGGAAGGGAAAACCTAATTCCTGCAGAATGAGCTTTTGATGGTGACAGACATGAATTTGAGACAGGGATGAAAGTTCAGCTGGGTTTTATTCTGCATGCAGGGCCTCTGTTGTGATTCGAGGTAATGCTGCTTCTTCACATCATGAGGACTAAGGACCTCTTCCAGAATAATTCTCTGCAAGGCTGCTTTATTTGGGTTCCTTTTTTTTGGTGCAAGAGTTTGACCCCAGACAAGTTCATTAAAAGTGTATTTAGCACCCAAGGGCAGATGTGCTGTGGGGGAACATGTAAGGACTCATCTGCAGATTCTTTCCAAGTTTCCTCTCTGGGTTTACTGTTTTATGTTAGTATGGACTTCGGGACTTTTATTCCCATTTTTCAAATACAGCGTAATTTAGGAATGCATCCTCCTATCTCTTCAGATTATCCCTATGTGCTCTTTAGCCTGATTGTGAAATATTTTTAGGTTTTTTCTTTCTGGATTGGTAGGTGCTTGGAGTGTGATGATAGATGTTTAGTTACATCACCAGCATTTTGGAAACATTCTGAAAGAACAATGTGGAATGGCTTCTCTTCATTGTAATTACATTGAAATTTTATTTTAACGAATGAAAATTACTGGAAAGAAGCACCTAAAATCTGTCAAATTCATACTAAACTGAATTATAAGTAATTCCATTTTATGGAGTTATAGCTGATATATAGATCTTCGTTTAGTAATTCAGTTACCTCTTTGAATGTGACAAATGGCATTTATTGTGTCTCACTGTGGAACTATTCTGGACCCACTGTGGTCCTGAGGTACAGGACAGGAGGTTGGGTTTTCCTGGGCTACAAGGAAAGATATTTCCACACAGCTCAGAAGCTGTGTAAGGGAGGAAACAAATCTGCTGCTGTTTATTTCCAGTTTTGGGTAGATGGCAATGTTGTAAATGATTAAGTGAAATCTATGAGACATCTTCCCCTTGTAGTTGTCCCCTGCTCAGTTTTGGCATAGGAATTGCTTTCATATGCCCAGAGCTTGGTGTCTTCTGTTGCTGCTGGAATGTTTGTGGAAAACATAGTGGGGAGGAGAGCACTGGCATCTTGAATATAAGAAATCTTCTTGATGCATGCACTTACGTCTTTTGCTGAACATGTTATTGTAGATCTGTTCTGCCCCATACCTCTTCTTCTATGAGGTCACTGGAGTGTAAGGGAGTGCTCTTGCACAGCATAGGTGGACCATATAGAGATGGAAAAGAGTGAAATTTTTATTCAGTGTGTGCTTTGAGTTCTTGAAATACTGGGATCATGTATTTAGTTTTACAAACCCATAATGGCACAGTTGCAGATTGTTACACTGAAGTGCTGTCTATGATTTGAAGGACTTGCTGTAGGTGTTAAAGCATTTGATGCTTTAATGTTCATGGGCTTTTTTTCTGTAACAGATCATTCTTGACAAGTAATTATTTTTCCTGAAGAAATAAGTATTTCTGCAGAGTAAAATGGGAAGAATTTCAGGTTTTATCAGGATTCTGTGCCCATATGGTCAACAAAATGTTTTAACATATAAAAGACAATTTGAGACCTTGAGCATTCATTGTTTTTAAATCCAAAGGAAAAGAGATGAACAGGCACTTGTATATTTTCTTTAGTGCAGGATGTTAAGATTATTGCAGGTTATTTACAAGGTATCACTTCCATTTTAGGTTCCTCTGCCCCTCAAGAAGGCCTCAGAAAGCAGCAGTTGCACAGTTGTGCTCTCTCTCCCAGCCTCACTTCTCCTGGGAGCCAAGGGCTGAAGATGGCTCTTCCTGCCTGTTCAGCTCAGCTTTTTATCTCTTTTCCATGTTTTGATTTGCCTTGACTGATACAGTAAAACAGGGTTTATTTCACCTACACTTGGCCATGGTGGGTTTTGCATGTTCCTCATCTCACCTCATCAGACTGAGGTGATTTGATTTTTAGGAGCCTGTGTAAAATGTGACCTACTTTCCCAGTTGGCATCTGTGCCCAGGAGAATTCCGGGTGGGTGTCAGTTAATGAGCCTCTCCGGTGCTCTGTAGTTTAATGCTGTTTGCAGTGTAGTGTAATGTGCTGAATAAGGCTTAGGTTATACCCCAGATACTGACAGCTGTCCTTGAAATAGGTAATGATATGTAAGAAAAATTGTAACTAGAAAGTACAAAAAAATCTCTCTTAAACTATGGTACGTAATTATTGCAGTCATGCTCACTCTTATGGAAGGACTGCTCTGATGTAAATTCCACCAAGTGATTTGGATGTTTGTATTAAATATTTTACCACGGGAATTGGTGACTCTAATGGGGAATAACATTTGTGATGACTTGGTGTGAGACTGCTTTTGTCATAGTTCAGACAAAGCAGGTAAATGACCCTGCTGCTGCTTTTAGCAGGGTCAACAAGGCAGTTTAATCTTCTGCTATAATCAGCTGTTTTTTTGCATTAAAATATATTTAATCTCTGCCTTTTCACAAAATTTTAATAGAGCTGTTACAGGAGCAATGCACGTTCTGTAGTCAGGAACATCTCTGGGATCAGAGATGGGATTGTTGGCTCCTGGCTCCGAGTGAGCACGGAGAGCTCAGCTGCACGTGGAGAGCCTGCAGCAGGAAGAAGCAGATGCATCTCCCCAGCCAGATGGAGCATATGCCAAGAGACAAGTGTAACAGTGTGGGGAGCATAAACAGAAAAGTTGGTGTTGAAACACTGTGTTTATAAACCAAAAGCTCTCTGGTTTTGTTTTTCATCCAGCTTTCTCCACCTCCCAGCATTGCTTCTTTTCCAGGCTGGGAATAACCAACGTGTATTTTGAACTGTTGTTGGTGTGTAGTAGTTTGTTTTGGTAACACTTGAATTGGTTCATTGCTTCCTTTTTTTTAAATTTGGGTTGACTTCATATGAAAATGAAGATCTGGGAATTGTATCTAAATATATACTTGGATGCACACATACAAAATTAGATGAGAATGACCTTCAGTTAATTGATCTTATTTCCTTCCTTGGTGGATACCTGGTGCATCCGATCTAGATAAGGATTTGAAAAGCAATTTGGGCTTCCGCATTTTGCTATTCAAAGCTAAAAAGTAAGATGGTGGAAATTGGGTCAAATTCTTAAAAAAAATTTATTTATTTGAAATGTTTCATAAGATAAGCTACATCATAAGTGTTAAAACTTATTTTTAAGAAAATACCCTGCAACCAAGAAAAGGAAAACAGTTGCCGAATGTAGGTGACTAAAATCTCCAAATGTATGTGAAATATCAGCATAGGTTTGCAGAACTGTGAGGCAGCACCAGGAATGCTGATGGTTAAACACACTCTGGAGATTGGAGGAAGGCTGACACTGTGATGTGTTAACATTGTTTTGCATGCCTGTGTATTTGATAGATGGAGAACTGCCAGAAGTGAGCAAGACCTGGGGGGAATAAAGAAAGAAAAAAGCAAAAAGCCTTGGGCTGATAGAAGAACATATATTGGTTGTAGTATAGTGTATTTTTGTAGTTCAAACCACTTGTTTTGGTCTCCAAACACTGTAGGAATAAGTGGTACACATTTAAAAAGGAAGGATCTTAAAAATTATTTCAGTGAAGGAAGGAAAAGACTTGGTAATCTGCCCATGATGGCGAGAAAATGTAGGCATTATTCGGCTTGATTTGCTAAATGATTATGTAAATGTAATTATACTGCATATAACATTTCAAATAATTTGAGATGGCACACAAATACCTTTGAGACATTTTAAGGAGGTGACTGAAGAGGATTTATGTATGGTTAAGGACTAAAATTTTCTTTTGGCTTACCTTAAAAAGAGGGAAAGTGCTTGAAAACTGAAGTGGTCTGGAATGAGTCATCAAAAGCTTTTATATATATGTATATATATACACACACATGTCTATTTTTATGTACCTGTGTATAGTGGTTTGAATCTTATTTTTTTCTAGTAGAAGTGTTTGCTATAAAGCTGACTTATAAACAGGTTATACCTAGGAGTTTTAGTTCCCACTCATGGTTTAGAAAAAAAGAGCTATCTTGAAAAATTTAAAGTGTGGTCAAGGTAGCAAATATTTATTTTCAATATTATGACAGAAGACAACTGTGTATTTTGTGCTGAACAGAACAGTTGCCACTCATTATGGTGTCTTTGTCTCTTATTTCTCTCCCCTCCTCTTTTCTTTTTATTTTGGGAGATTAAATTCAACACTTAATCCCCACAGTATTTTTTTCGAGCTGTTTACTGTTATCATTAATTTTTCCATATCTTGCATTTGGTAATACTGTTTTACTTTACAATATTCTTTTAGTTCTTTGACTATGCTGGAATTGCTTTGGACACATGGATGATTAACGTGCCTCTATTTATTTATTTCAAAATGATATATTATTGGTGACTTCTAGCAAGCTGACCGTGCTGGCAAAAAGTTTTTGTTCCCAGTTACTGTTTTGCATTCCTTCATTGCTGATATATGTGGAATTTTCAGAAGTAGGATAGATTTGGTTTTTTTTTTTTTTTTTGGAAGTAGCTTTGGTTTGCCTGCAAATAATCTAAAGCTATACTTCCCCTATATCTAAAGTAGTGAATAAATTTAGTGTTTTAGGGTTAAGAATACATGATTTCTTCTACCTCTTTAAAACAGTGCTGGTGCTTTAAATTTACCATGCTCTGCTGGTATTCTGAATTTTGATGAATTCCAGATTTAGTCACTACTTAAAGCATATAGATGTCTGAAGTTTGTCTAGAATGCATCTTTTTATAGAAGTTTCTGAAGTCTTGCTAATAATGACTGTACTTGGCTGCTGTATTGCCAGCAGTGATTTTATGGAGCTGCAGTTCAGGGTGCTCTCCGTCCCTCGCCAGCCCTGTCACAGTTACACCAGTGACGTGACTTTAAAGCTGTGAACTGACATTTGCTGTGATGTTCTCATTTTTTAATAAACTACCAGAAAAAGCTGATCACTGAGCGATGAGTGGCAGCTGACTTGGCTGTGCATCATTACAGCCTCAGATTGGATCGGATGCTCCTCTGGAGGCTGTGCTGCTGGGAGGGCCAGAATCCTAAATCCATGTCAAATGCTGGTACAGAGCTTTTGTGTACTCTGTCTACCAAAAACCTCTGCAGAATCAGCCCTGCAATAGGCAGGGATTGGATTCTCCTCTGTCTGAACATTGGTTTTATTTCCCAGCTGTGCAAATGATGTTTTTCCAACTGATTCTGCTCTGTGTTAGTAGAAGGTTTTTATTTTTGAAATTTATAGGGCAGATACACAATGTCCAGTTCTCACACCCACTGCTCGGGAAATGCTTGTCAAAGATTCAGTTCTGGGTTTAGCTGTTCTGGAGATGTTGCTTTAAGTAGGATTGAAAATTGACTCCAAGAAAATCTGTAACAGCTCATTGCTTGTTAGTGCTGGAGTTCATGCAGGCAGTCACACAAAGCCGTAATTATTGTATGAACAAGTTCTTCAAGCTGTGCTGGTCTCGTGTATGCTGCAGCCCTTGTGTTGCTGCAGAATTTGGTGCTTTTGAAATTCTGTAGTGACAGAAAAGTATATTTTTACTTTGCAATTTCAAAGTGAGGACTGTGGCATCTGTTAATCAAGAGAGTGACTTTACACAAGCTGTGCATGGAAAGAATAGGCCCAGAACAAAGCATCTCCTGCAACTACAGCAAGATAAAGGACTGTTCTTTCTGTTGGGCTTTATGTCAGTGGAGGTTTAATGTAATCCCAGTTTTTGACTTCAGGCTCATGGGTCTTGCAGGAGGGACAGCAGCAGTGCTGCTTCTTGATCATCGCTGTTCCTCAGCCACTGCTTCAGCAGGAACTGCCCAAAGGAGGGGAGGGTCATCTCCAGGGCTTCATTACTCCCTGCCTTTTGGACCTCACCATGTCTGCAGTTTTTAATATGTTGCTTTTGAATAATCCTAATGTTTGGGCCTTGAGCTGGTAATGCTTCTGCAGCAGAAGGCTCAGGGAGTCTGTGGTTTGTTCATTGCCAGGGTTTTACTGCAGGTGCTGTGGCCTAGCGGGGCTCAGCACTCACCTGAGCAAAACACTAAAGTTGGTAAAGGCTCCTGGAGTGGTTTGGGGGAGTAACTGCACCTGAAGAAAGAAAATATTGATGGTGGTAGTTCTTGTGGTACAGACCTTTGAACACCCTGGCAGTCCACAGCATGTGACACACGACATGCGACACGTGACATGTGACACAGCACTCTTCACAATACTTGTAGAAGAGTACACGTCCAATTCGTTTTGTGTCTTACCAGGGATAGCACATCTTATGTCATATCAGTGATGTGACATTTCATATGAGAGCTCTGTAATTCATAGTGTAGACTATGGAATGCTAGGTTAAGTTAGTTAAATTGGCACTAGTGTGAATTTTAACTTAAATTTTATGTTTATGGAAATACTAGGTAATTGCAACAGAAAGTGAATAATATATTTTTTATTTAAAACTCCCAAATATTATGGGAATGTTGTAAAGATTTTTTTAGGTCAAAGCTGTTACACATTGTCCCACTGAAAATTCTTCTCTAACTGTAACAAACTGATACCATTTAAAGCCCTGCTCTTTCCTGATAACTTAAAATTCACTACTTGCTGATTACAGTGACTTTTTAAAAAGAAAAAAAATAAAGCATTCCGGAGCCTGTCTTATCCAATGTTGACATGAACCACACGATAAAGCTTACTCAAATTTTACTGTCCCTGATGCCTGTACAGCCTTTGTTCTCTACCTCTCCAGGTCCCACCTTTGATTTCCCACCCCCTTTTCACATTAAGTCAGGACAGTTTTCAAAGAGGTGCTTTGGCTTTTGAATGATTTGCACTAAATGGGGGCTATGCAAGAAAAAACATGTTAAGTGTATTGCATTGATACACGATGAGAAGTTCTGGATTTGAAACATAAATTGTGGCATTATTAGAGCTTTGTCTTGAAGTCCTACATTCTCATTATTTTAGTTCTGTAAAAATAGTGATGTAATTGCTTGTACCCTATTTCCTTATTTTTTGGGGGGCTCTCTGCTTCCTGTTATACACACTGATCTCAGCTGATGTTTTCAAATACTTGCTTTCAGTTGTCTTATTCAACTTGCTTATTTTTGGGCTTGTTTTTTGGTGAGACAAGATGGCAGTTCTATACAAATATTAAAGATAGTAGAGCTTGTTCTGGGAGATGTAGCCAGTTCCCGTAATCTTAACATGTGAACAGTATTTTAACAATAGCATAAATCCTTGGAATCTACTAAACATTTTCTTTGGGAATGATTGCCATTTGTGTTGTAATTACTGTTTTGATAGCACTAAGTTATCTTGAGTACCAAGACTCTGAAATATTTCTGTTACCCTTTCCAATTTTAAAGCTGTAAAGAGCTATTCAGGACAAGAAATATTTGTAATTGCAATACCACATGGGCAGGTAGATGTAAAGAACCCCATTCTTTTTATTAAATGAATTCTAATCGGAGTGAAGCCATTTTTTTCTTGGCAAACTATGAGTAGGAGATAATATTTTTCCTAAAGAACTTCTAAAAGATTATGAAGGATATTATGCAGATGGATTGCTGCACTTGGAAACTTTTCATGTTCCATATGGCTTATCTGCAGTGCACTGTTGCTGAAAGGAGGCCTTCAGTCGGCTACTGCTGCTGCTGATTTATAATTTAACCATTGCAAGTACGTGAAGATCTGTATTTGGAAGGCTGTTTGTACAGCTATGTATGTGTTGTTGTTTGGATAAGGACTGAAAAAAGCATTTATGTACCATAAAATCTCTTCGAATGTTTTAATATAAAACTGTGTTTTACTCCATTTTACCATTAATTTTGTTTGCAAACTGCATTCCCTGAAAGGGCTATAAAATGTATTTATTTATATGCTAAGGAATAGTTTCTGGTTCTTGAAGGTGAATATCAGTCTATTTCGTCTTTATTTTTTAATAAGATTGGGAAAGATTGGGTTAAACTGTCATTTTAGTACTCTTTAATGGGAAAATCTGGTTGATGGTTCTTTGTATAAAACAGGTAAAATGCAAACCCGCTCAGTGATATAAAATTTAATAATCTACCAAGTTGGATAGAAAGTGAAACAAAGACAAATGCATCAAATATCGGACTTCGAGAGCTTGACTAAGCTGTTGCTGTGGAAACAGTATTATCAGTGCTAATGGATTACTAATCATTTTAAGTCTCAAGGAGTTCATTTAGGACCAAGCAATCCAGCTTATTTGTAGGTCACAACTGCTTTAAAAGTCCATGGTTCACAGATAGTGTTTCTGTAAAATCACAAATCCAGGCATGCAGCTGCCTTTCCCATACCTTCTAGTCCAGAGCTGGGTAATGTTCTGGGGGTGAAGAGTGGATTTTATAGTCCATAAAGTTCTAATTCTTTAGTAATTGCTTGTGGTTATCTACTTAAAATAATGTTTCACAGCAAAGATGCTTCAGGCTAGAATTTAAGCTTCATGCCATATCAAGTCGAAAAACCTTTTGTATGTGTTATTTTATAGAAATGAGAGTTTGAATCCTGAGTGCCATCTTTATCATATCTGGGAGGAATTTGACAGCTAGCTTTCATGTTTGGCAAGCCAAGGATACATGTTAAAATTTGCCAGATACTGGAAGTGCTCCAACATTTGAAACAAGACGGTGTCTTTTCTTAGGGTGGTTTATAGCAGGGACACTGATAAAATTTCAAATCATGAACATTTTTCATCTGTAAATGCTGAATACCTTTGCCTAAAACTGAACGTAGAGCATTGCTTAAAGGGCTCTTCTTTTTCCTTGTATTTTATAGTTAGTGCTAGGCAGGCTTAGAAGCTTTTCATTGTAAAACCCTGGAATAAGTGATTAATCCTAAACCTCCTTTTTTTTTGTAGCAAACGATAATATTTGGCCAAGAAATACAATAACTGTAGCAAACTTTAAGTACTGCACACAGAATTTTTCATGTCCATATATTTTTGCATAATGTCTATTATTTACTTTTTAAATATCACTACTAATTGAGCACAAGTATGGAAAATATTATTTAAGTAAGCTGAAAGTAGAGTATGTCAATAGTTCAGATTTTCTTTAGCATGCAGTATTGTGGCTGGGGAGCTTGCCAGAAAGATTGGGAAGGTCTTGTTCTTTAAGAAGTTAAGCTCTCCAAGTTGCTTAGCTCATGGAAATGTCTGTCATAATCTAATTTGGCCTCCTGTGTGTTTCAGGGAAGTTTTAAAAGCTGGGCACCACTCCTTCCCTGCGCTGGTTTGGGATGGATGTGTTTGTGGCTATAATTAGAACATGAAATTTGAACTGATAGCGTGGCAAAATGTAATTGAAAATGTGTCAGGGATACTGAAAGGAATAGTATTAGGGCTAAGTGTAAGTAGCCTCCCAACTCAAAGGACAGAAAAACAGCTTCATAAGGAAATTTGCAGATACTTCAGTGGTTGAAGTTGAGAATATTAATAGAGCCTGAGGAAAATATATCAACTTTGTAAACATCACATAAAACAATATACTACATCTGTCGGTGGAAAAAGAAATTTCAGCCTGCAGAAATAATGTTGATGAGCTTAAATAGACAAAACACTGTTACTGAGTTGAATTATCTGGTTTTTCTCTGGCTGTTCTCTTTTGATGTTTGTGCTGCACTGGGGATTCAGTCCTGCTTGGATTTTAGACAGTGGCAAATTCATGTACCCGGCACTGTGGGGTCAAGGTCTGACTCTGCAGAGCTGTGTTGTTAATTTAGAGAAAAGAAACAGCAATGATGATGCTTCTGTAGCCAAACTGACCCGCAGGAAGTTTAAAAACTAAAAATAGCTTTTGGTGACTAAGAATACTCCTCGGGTACTTGAATATGTTTTATACATAATAGGGGAGACATAACGATATCTAAAGGATGAGACACCTTACTATTGTCTAGGCTGATGAAAATGGAATATTTTGTGTTACAAAAGAAGAGAGAAACAGCCAGGTTTTAGGCTTAACTTCTTGGCAATGATATGTATCAGGAAGCAAATAATAAAACAATTGTCCTGCTTCCAGCAGGACGTTCTGCTGCATGTAAAGCCTGTGGTGATAGATGTGGTCCTTGCCTGCTGTGGGAAGGGAGCACAGCTGCAGTAAAGAAATATGCCCTGTTTTGTCTCACTGATCTTTCATGTATTAAGAAAGAAAAGTGGGTGGGAATCTGGTGCTGTGACTGCTTTATTTGTCCTTCGTTCTGTGACTATCTCAGAAAAAAAAGGTGTGGCTTTTCACGTAGGATGTGATTATCCGTGGTGGCTGAGGTTTACTGTTGCCAGCGATGCCAGGCCAGTCCTTCTGCCTCCTCTCTATCTGTGCTGTTCAGCCCACACGTTGGCAACCCACTTATTCCTGCTACAACTGAATATAAACCCAGCAAAAATAAGTTAAATAAAGAATGGACAAGGAGAATTTTTTGTCATTTTAGTGAGAAAAAAATACTCTCCACTATTGCATGGTATCTCTAGAGGACCAGGAAACTTTAATCGTTTATCCTTTTGCTATCCGTAGTGGAGGTGCCTACCAGAGCAGTAATAATACTTAGCAGTACTAGTAGGGCTTTTCCATTACTTCAGGCCTGAGGAATATTTTACACTTTAAAAATTATGATATTTAAAACATATTTACTCCAAATTTGTGCTGCTTCGCAGCTTTTCCATGCTCTGATTGCAAGACCAGAAGCAGAACTAGCCACAGGATTTAAGTGAAAGGTTTGCCTTTTCCAAGGGAAATCACTTTTCCTTTCAGTCTTAGTCAAATTTTGGACATGGTTTTCCCGATGATTTGGGATGAAATACCAACAAAAATCAACTCTGGCCAGCTCCAATAGTAAGTGCAAAAAATAGAGTTGTTAACATGATACATGGTAGCTTTGACAGCAACAACCATTTCCTTTTTGTGTAATATTACAAGAAACCAAAAACTGAATGTTTTGAATGACCCAAGACTTTTCTACACTTCATAACACTTTTTACACATGAGGTCACCCTACATTCTTGCTTTAAGGCAGAAAAATATCATTTCCTGATGTGACAATGAACATAATCAAGTTCTTTACAGTTCTGCCAGGGCTGGTAAGGAGCCCAGATCACAATATCAGAAGTCTTGGCTTTTTAACCAAACTCACTGATCAGAGCACAAAACACGCTCATTGTTGCTCTTTAATCATTAGCAACGTGTCCTTTTGGAGCAGGATATAAAGCCTGGGGTCTTGATGGGAGTGGTCAGTTGGGGGTTGTCACTTCATCTCCGGAGGCAGTGACCCATCTGTGTTTATTGGTTCAGAGTTCCTGGTGCCCAGAGCTGCCCCTGAGCAGTGTCTGGAGCCCCTGGGAGCCGTGTGGGAGCAGCTCTGCAGCTGGGCTGGAACAAGCCTGGAGAAAGTGGTGGCTTGGTCTCCTGCTGTGGGGGCTCTGCAGGCTTCAGGCTCCTA
The DNA here is from genome assembly GCA_013390045.1 of Picathartes gymnocephalus. NCBI lineage: Eukaryota > Metazoa > Chordata > Aves > Passeriformes > Picathartidae > Picathartes > Picathartes gymnocephalus. Next base: position 431,793 of record WEKY01058987.1, on the reverse strand, counting down.
CCTTCCATGTGTCTCCGTTGGATTTTATGAAAGGAAGCTTGTGCTAGGATAATTACACTGAGATGGTTGAATATCAGCTCTGCTTCCTCAAGGATCAAACAATAAATGACTTTATTGTGCTTTCGTACTTTCCGGTATCTGTATTATCGGTTTCAGTAAAATTTGTATTGAATCATAGAGAGAAGCCAATTATTCCTTTCTGTTGTTGTTTTGCAGGAAGCTCTTCTTCTGTTCCTTAGATGCTTCTTGCCAAGGCATGATTCTTTTCTTAAATTAGCAAAATGCAATGCAATTAAAACTATTTTGCATATGTGTGGGGAAGTTCAGGAAAATATTGGGGCTCTTGTACCATGTGCTTGACTGCAATATTTAAAGCCATCATAGCTGGTCCAGCCGTTCTCATACAATATTTTCTAAGCTCTGCCATTCAAATCAAAATAAATCAATACTAGACTAATAGAGGAACAGAAGCAGTTTACAGCTCCTGGGTTATGCTGCAATATCAAGATGACCAGAGCTGTCTGGAGCACTTGTGTAGTGATTTTGTGTGTCATGTAAATGTATTGTTGTGTTTCCTTCATTCTCTTAAAAAAAGATTTCACACCTGCATTGGTTCATCGTAAATGCTTAGCATTATTTTCTGAGTTAAACTGGTATTTTTCTCTCATCAGTTAGTGCAGTCTGAGATCAAAGCTGCACAATCTCAGCTACTGGGGCACAATACAGTGTGTTGGCAAACATGTTGGAACAATTTCCAGTAATTTTGGCTAAGTCTTAGAGGAAGTGGAAAGTAACACAGATATACTGAAAGGGCTGCACATTCCCTTACATGATCTGGAAAACAAGACTTCACACCAGAAGGTAATTGCAGTGAGCATCCAATAACAAAACCTGAAGTTTAATGTTCTTTTCCCCTCTTGCTGTTGTAAGAAAAAAATTATGGCTATATTTATTAGTCTCCACTGCAAATACTATGATTTTGTTCTAAACAAGCATGTGTATCACAGCAGAGAAATAAAACTCTCTTCATGTTACACAAATTACTTGGTCTCACCAACCGGCATTTTTTCCTCTGAACAACCTCAGAGTTAATAAAATTTTGATCTCTGTGATAATATCTTGGAAATCGCTCAGAGAGCCATGTTATTTACATTATTTAGAGAAATAACAAAGTTTAACAGTAGAGAATCTGGAGGGCAGAGTCAGCCCTTGTTACTGGAGTTTGGCTTTCCCAGATTGGCGGTGCCCGTGGCCCTGGTTGTTTTCCCTGGAGCCGGGGCTGTGTCGGTCTCTGGCGGGGCTGGCTCGCGTCCGCTGCGCCTGCCCGTGCGAACAGCTCGCAGCATTCCGTGGGCAGCCCCGGCCACGGAGCAGGAATGTTTTACTATTGTGTTACTGGGCACTGATAAAAGTTCGCAGGCTTTTTATGGTCAGGTCCTCAAAGTGGCACTTGGTGTTTTGGTGATAAGGAGGCAGAGCTGTGGCTCTTGGACCCAGCCTTATTATCTGTGACAGGGAACCGTGGCTGAAATCCCTCCACAATGACAGGAACCCCATCTGGAGTGACGGTTTCCAGAGCCTGAAATGGGAGATACTGAGGCATTTTCCTTCCTCATGAGTCAAAGCCGAGTTAACCCCATTGTTAGCAAAAATGACACGCAGTGACTGAGAGGAAGGAGGCATTTTTATATTTAAATCTCTTCCTTTTTGTTTAACTTGGAGGATAATTTTCAGACCATTCTGGCAGATGAACTGGCAGCATTACACTTAAAAGCTTTCACTGGATTGCTTCAGACTATTGAAGGGAGCTCTAATGAAACTCCCTTGCTGCACGACTTAATTGGCTCAGCGTGTTTATCACAGGAGCTGAACTCTGGGTGTGCATGTCTTGCAAGCCCTGTCTTTGCAGAGCCTCAGTGCAGCTCTGTAATCGCGTCCTGGGCACCGCACGCTGACGCCGAGCGCGCGTAAAGACATTTGTGTTCTATTTCCAGAGCGCCGTGGGCTGCAGGGGTTAAGTGTAATCCAGATTACACAGCGTTAACATTTTCCCTGCTGATATCAAAGTGTAGCAGACTGGCAGGCTGACTTGTTAGGAAGGGCTGCGAGAGGGATAACAGGCTCCGACCTTGAGAGGCCGAGCAGCCGGCCCTTGTATGGCCAAGTCCATATACGTGTCCAGCTGATTGGTTGGAGGAGCGGGATCAGAGCCGTGACAGGTGCTAGAGGAGCCTACACCTGTTTTCCCCATATGCTGATTTAGTGATTACATTTTTGTGGGAGTTCCAGATACTGTGTGGGATACACAGAGCAAGCCAGGAAACTTGAGAAGGAATTGCAGTTTATGGTGAACTGTGATATTAAAGATTTCAGGCAGCGAATTGGATTTTCAATTCCTGCTTTAAAACTGCAGTAGAAATAAGCAGGATTTTGCATATGTATGAATAGTGAGGAAGTCGTGCGTACTTTTTATTGTACTAAAAAACAGACAATAAAAAAAATTGCTGGTGAATACTACGAGCTAAAATATTTTGTTTTGTAAGTCAGAATTTCAGTGCGTTATGGAAGTTGCTTCTATAGGAAAGCATGGGTTTTTTTATGGTGCTGGAAACGTCAGCTTGCAGATTTCTGATCTTTAGGGGTTTTAATGTAAAATCCATGGAATATAGATAATTTCTGACAAAAAGGAAGGACGCAACTCCCTCGTGCCTGTATAGTCCTACTGCTGCATTATGTACGGATAACATATATCTGTTTAAAATTTTCATTGCTTTCCTTTTGAAACTTTTTTTTTAAACATTAAAGATTTTTCCACATGAAATGTTTTAAATATTGTTTTGTTATAAATTTGGACTTGCAGAGAAAAATTTCTGATTGTGTAATGGGGTGAAAAAGAAAAACAAGAAATACAAATATATCTTGTAATTTGGTCACAAGACTTGTAGTTTCACATCCTTTCTTTAATGCCTGGATTGTAGACAAGCTTGCTTTTTTTTTTTCCAGGGGATGTTGATGTGAGTTCTCCAGCAGAAAACAGGAAATAGCTCCATAAAGTTAGTCTAAAGGACTCTGAAAAAGCTTATATTTAGCAAACTAAGTAATTTTAGAGAGGGATTATGTAATTTCTTTTTTGCAGTGCTTGTTATCGTGCAGTATGACAGAAGTGCAGGAAGATCCTGCCTTTATCAGCTACTGAGCCCGAGTGTTACAGATATTAATGTCCTGCAGTTGTTTAACTGAATCAAAAATTTTAGCCATTATGTTTGTCAGAATATAACTATATGCTCTTAAACATGCAAATATTAAAATTGGGATGCTAAAATCAATTTATTAAAGATCCAGTAAACTGGCTTTTAATTACCAGTGATTACATGAACTCCTTTGCCACAGACTTGAATGTTCTTGTCAGGCAACTTCACTCCATCAGCCAATGTCTAAAAATGGTTTTGCATGGAATGCTGGGGAGATGAAGTGGTTATCGGGGGAAGTTACCTGTGAGATGGCACCTTGGTGAACCTGGTTCTCTTTGTGTACTTTGCCACTGTCTTGAAAAGACTGATCCGTTCTGTTGCACAGTGAGTTTTGTCTGTGAAAGTTTGATGTAGTTTCAGGGGCTCTGAATGATTCAGTAGTGTACAAAACTTCTTGGCAAGTTAGTATGATTTGTATGTGAATTTTCCAATTGTATTTCAGACCTTAAGAAAGAAAGGCCTTAATGGTTGTGAGAGCCCTGATGCTGACGATTACTTTGAGCACAGTCCACTATCGGAGGACAGATTCAGCAAACTAAATGAAGATAGTGATTTTATTTTCAAGCGAGGCCCTGTAAGTACTTTTATTTTATCTCTACTTTTTATTTGTTGATCCTTTTTATTAACTTCATTATTTAGGCTCTGAACAAGAAGGAACACAGAGGGTGCGACAGCCCGGACCCTGACACTTCATATGTGCTCACGCCACATACAGAAGAAAAATATAAAAAAATTAATGAAGAGTTTGATAATATGATGCGGAATCATAAAATCGCAGTGAGTACTAAAGTATGGTTTGTGCTTCTCTTACATGCATGAGAATTTTCATGGTGTTTGCTTACCACTGAAAACCTCTTCAAAGACATGAGGATGTAATGGCCTGAGAAGGGAAAAATATTTCTGAGGAAAAATGAGATTTTGATACCTGGTCTCGTTAAAATACATTTTATCGTAAAGAATGAGAAGAATAATCTCTAGCTTCAGTTTTGTACTCTCAGTTTTTCATACCTTTAGAACACAAGACAGCATTTTAAAATTTCGGGAGCCTACTGCATTACCTAATCCTACCTAAAATATATTTACCAAGATAGATTTTTGTTGCGGGATGTAGGATCATTTATTTACATCTTGTAGGTCTTCATCTGTCTGGTGATCAAGATTTTACAGTATGTGACAAGCAGGCAAATAGAATTGGATTAATTTTGTCATCTAACCAGTGGAATTTATTTTGCTTGAGTCTAGATGTAGGAAGTTATTTAGATATTTAAAATCAAGACTGCTGCACAATGAGAGCTTCAAAAGATTACTCCTGCTGAAATTCTAACAGACACTCCCTTGGACACTGAAAGATACTTGAAAATTATCTCCCAAATGCTAACCCAATGTGCAGCCATAAGTCACTTGGCTCCAGAACTTCAGTTTGGGGATAAAACGAGTGGAAATGTTGCATGTTTTTTGTGGAGGTGTTCATGATGACATTTAATTTCCACCTACAAAAGCCCATTAGTGTTGAGTATTACTAAATATTTTCTAAGAAAACGAATACAGGGCTCTGCCACAGCTTTTGAATATTTTAAGATGGCAAGTCTTGTAGCAATTAAAGGAAATGGACTAGGTGGGTTAATCTGCACAGACCCTGGGGCAGCTGAGTAGTGTCTCCAAATGACTTGCTGGTATTGGAAATCATTTCATCATTCAGAGCATAAGAGATCTCTGGGGACTGAACAGCAAACTGACTGTCATGACACCCAGCATCACTTCTGTTAACACTTTATGCTTGAATAAAGCCAATATCTTTTGGGTTTTGGTTTGTTTTGAAGATTTTGATACCTAGCATTTCTGTGTTGAGACACCTTCAGCCTCATCTCTCAGTCTGTTACAGCTAAATGGGTTTTTAGTCAACAGCCTAAATGTCCATGTGGACACCAGTGTAAATGAAAAAGGCAACATTATTTTTTAGCTCTACAGCTCTGTATTTGTAACTCAAATTTGACCAATTATGTTTCTGTTTCCAGTACTTCTGGGGCTATATAAGAACACAGTTTCTCTTGTTGTGGTGCACTCATTGCTGTCAAAGGATAGGAATGAGGCAAAGCGTGAGGAATTCGGTCGTAACCAAATGAGCACCATAGATGGGCAGAGACAGCCTTTTTTGTAAGGTGTGGGGGGAGGCTGTCACTTATTGGTTCTGTATTGAGAAACCTACAGAAAAAATATCCCAGCTGTTACCTGCCTGCACTGTGTTCAGCATACTTCAGGTATTTCCAGTTTAGTTTGAGCTGCTTGACAGCATAAAAACAGTGTAAAAACACCTTGGTTTTGGTAGATACTGAGTAGTTTCAAGTAGTTTCCCCTGGAAACAAGCACCAGTAGGGCTTGTCATTGGTTAGATACTGTGAATGATTTGCTAGCTTTGTGTTGTTCTGCTTCATTACTTTTTCCTTCCATCTGTGCCAAAAATTGATGATTATTCTTAGAATGCTTCAGTAGGGACATTGTTGTTGGCTCCCACTAGTAAGAGATTTTGTTTCTTGTAGAGAATATATTCTGCTCTTTTAATTAGTATAGTTATTATTACATTTCTTGTATTATCTAACTTTTCATGCAGGGGTATGATTTTAAGTGATGTTTAAGCTAAACATGATGAAATTGCATTTTTTTAAGTATACTTGCTAGGTCACGTGTGTTGGTCATCTGCCTTTGACCTCTTAATCACAACTATCATCTTTCAATTCTGTCAATAAATGTTACTGGGTTTTTCCCCTTAAATTGTACCTGTCATGGTTTTGTTTCCAGTAATTATGAGAGTTGTGAAAGAAAATAGTCCCTTTTGTTTGAGAAACCCATCACTGTCAAAGGATAGGAATGAGACAAAGGCCAAAGAAGTTAGTCATGACCAAATGAGTACCATAGATGGGCAGGCAGCTCAGCTTTTGATTCAATAGCTGTTGAATAACAAACATATATACTGCAGAAAAACAGTTGCCTTTTAAATAATGCTGTAAAAACTAGAATTTAAAAAATGGGATTTGCAAAAAAGATGGAGTGGTTATTCAAGCAGGGGTTTGGGGAACCTGAAATGTTCTAATTCAAATTATTGAACTTTGCGACTTTCTAAAGATGTTTGTTTTTTTTCAGTCTGTTGAAAAACAAAGTTTTAGAGATTAGTAGCAGTATTTTGGCAAAGTTATTACTAGAAAGTGTTATTACTAACTTGTTCTTTTTTGTGTGATAACTTTGTAATGTGCATGTTTATGCTTACATTTTGAAGATACAATTCATTGATTTGTAGACATGATTAGCTTGTCATTGCTTTGTAATAATCCAAATTAACTGTTAAATTTATTGTATTTATGAACTTGTGAATTCATATGAACATTTTCAGCTTTTTCTGTTTGAACTTTAGATATTTGAAAAATTTGAGTAACTCTTTGGAACTGTGATTATGTGATGTATAAGAATTTAACACCGTACTTTACAACAAATGGATGTTTTAAAACTGTATGCTGAATGGAGTTTAAAAACTAACAGAATTAACTTTAATAAAAACCAACAAACTGCTGTAACTGTGACTTTTTCTAATGTGCTGTTTCTGCAAACACAGTTAATGCTGACCGTGTTGTCTTGTTCTTCCTCATCTTCTCTCCCGCAGCCCGGCTTGCCTGCCCAGAACTTCTCCATGTCGGTGACGGTTCCAGTGTCCAATCCCAACACTTTAACCTACAGCAACCCCGGGAGCTCCCTGGTGTCCCCATCCCTGGCTGCCAGCTCCTCGCTCACGGACACGACCATGCTGTCCCCACCCCAGAGCGCCCTGCACCGCAACGTGTCCCCTGGGGCACCACAGAGACCGCCCAGCGCCGGCAACGCAGGTGAGCTCTGCTGCTGCTGCTGCTGCCCCTTCCTCCCCCAGCCCTGGGCATTTTCTATCACAACCCTCAAAAACCCCCCCAAGTAACAAGTTCTCAGTGGCTTCAGTGCATTTGCACAGCTGAAGTTTTGACGTACAGAATTACACAATACTGTAATGGGGCAAGTCAGTTTAATGCTCTGACTTATTTTGATTAGGTGGAATGCTGGGGACAACTGATCTCTCAGTGCCAAATGGAGCTGGTACCAGTCCAGTGGGTAAGTGCAGTGTTGTGTCTTTGTTATAAAAAATAGTATTGTGGTTTCAGTTTCTCAGTTATTCAAAAGCAATTTTTTATTTTGACTCTTTGGAAAAAGTGGCTGTGGAAGAATAAAGGTCGTAATTTTTAGCTGCACTGTTATTGTCAAGTTTTATAAATTATCATCAGGCATTTAACTTTTTACTGCTGTGCCCTTTCTGCTTCAGTAATATTTGCCTTTTTTATTTTAGTGGTTTTCAGTAGTAGCTTGCTGCTGCTGCTTTTGTGTTTCTCTGCAGGTGTAATTACAGCATTCTAGAAACATCTTACATTTGCCAAATCTGAGCTATTGCACTAAAGGCAACTCAGCTCAGTTCTCAACTTCAGTATTTGCAGGACTTGGATGTTTGATGTAGGTTGTGGTGCCAATCTGAATGAAGCAAATACAGACTGTATTGTTTGTATTGTGCCATGTGTATCTTGCTAATAATTTTCTAGCAGTTAAATGAAGAAAGCAATAAATCTTGGAAACTGATAGCTAGGGTCTGTCTTAGTTTTGGATGATGATCAGAATCTCTTTTGAAAACAAATTAGAGATCTTGCCAAAAATCAAATCCACAGTATTTTTTGGCCTTCAGTAAAAATATATGATAGCACTTCTTCATTTAAATAATATTTTGTCTCCCCTAAACAAAATATAGCACTCTGATAGAGGGGCAGGCAGCCACTGAAATGTGTCGTGCCACGGACAGACAAAATAAATGACAGTTCACCCGTTTTGGTCACGTTCCTCCTGTGCCACTGGAAGTCGTGCTGGCTGAAGGTCAGTTTTGCAAACACACCCAGCTCCCCTTGGGAGGTGTTCATAGCATGGAATTAGAGAAGCAATTGTTGACCTTTCAGTGTTTGCCCACTGGCTACTTAGTGTGGCAGCTGGGAAAAAGTTCTTTGAACATCAAGTCAGGCAATTGCATTGATGAATAAAAAATGCTGCAACTCTCCAAGGCTGAAAGCAGAGGATTGACTTTCCACTCTTTATCCATTCCTTGGCTATGTGCAGCAAAGATATGAAATATTAAAGAGTGGTTTCCATCAGGTAAGCAAGATTTTAAATGGAGGAAACTTCCTCAGTTGAAAAAATGATGACTATTTTTAGAAACTGTAGAGGTCAGATGTTGATTTCCATAGAATTTTTCGAGTCAGACTAAGTAAGTTTATTATCTGGCTGTTTCAGGCCTCTTTTGCCAAATCAGGCTTTACTAAGAGCAGCTTCAGATTTAAGACTCCTTCCTTCAATAAGCAAATAAAACAGTGGTTACAGTGCTTGCTGTAGGGTATCAGACTCTAGAAATGCCCAGTTACAGCAGCTTGGGGAACATATTTAATGCAGTAAAATGTTTTCCTCCTTGCATTTATTAATAGTTTATGTAAAAAGTCAAAATGCATCACTTATCTCTTACTTTGCAGAACATCACACTCAAGATGTTATACATATACCCACTCACTTCTAGAGAGGTTTGTCATGCAAGTGAGAGTTGTGACTGTGGGGAACATCTCTGAGTACCTCTAGTGAAACTCAAATACCTGGTTAACACCAGAATACTAAATCAGAGGGGTACCCTGAGTTGTCAGAGCTGCACTTGCTGTAAGTTATGGCATAAAAACTTTTAAACTACTGACAGGTGCACAGGAACCTTCTTGGTTACAGTCACAATCAAGAAATCATACCTAACCAGATTGACTAAATCTGCTGTCAACTTGAGCTTGACAGCTGCTGTTGAAATGTATCTCATGTTAATTATGTCTGCAGACAATAATGGTTTTAGTTTCGTGCTGCATTTATTGTAGAATTCACTTTTAAAAAATCTATTTTCTTCTTTTAGCTTCCAGGTTTTTTTTTTTTAAACTTCTCAGGAATGGAGAATTCTCCTATTCTAGTGCAAGGTCACGTGCCAGATTTGCAGCTCACAATTTATAGGAGTGATGTCAGAGGTAAAGATGGAGTACTGGCATATCCATATTCCCAGATACTCTCTTCCCATCTTCTTTGATACTATGAAGTTCTTGTGCATCTGAGATTTTGTTCTCATTTCCTTGAATGACACTTACATGCCTTTAGCTCTTAGTAACAAGCAAGTAAAGGTTATCTTGCTTATTTGGGACCCAGTTCAAACAAAGATGTTGCATAAAATGGCTCATATTGAGTTCACACGAGTCTTTTTCTCAAGTCCTGTGTAACTTGATTGGAATGGAAATGATTTGCTTTAGCAGTCAATCTGCCAACTTAACAGTTTTTCTGTGGAAAATAACTTTGAGTAAAAATATCTGCGTGTTGTAGCAAAGATTGGTAGGTGGTTTTTTATATCCAGAACAGAAAATTTTGTGATCACTTTATAATACTGAGAGCTTACTTCACATGCAGCTGTCATAACTCTGAAAAAGCATTTTCATTTTGTAATATTTTTAAAATTCTACCCACCGCATAAAAAACATTTGCAGAAAATTTTTACTTGGCAAATATACCAGTTTTGAGAGGGGAAAAATGTCCAGCATTATAATGGAGTTGGCTCTAGAGCTAATTTATTTTTTCTGTTAATTAGATCAAATATTTCTGAGCTAGAACATTGATGATCTTGTTGCTCCTGGTCAGTGTGGATGGATGGATGGATGGATGGATAGATGGATGGATGGATGGATGGATGACATTCCAGGTTGCCATGAGTTCTGCTTTGCTGTGTTCCAGTAGATTTGGTATCATCCCATGAATCATCCACAGGTTGCCAGTGAAATGCACTTCCAGTGCCCTTGTCCCATCCTTGAGGACTGTGAGAATCAGGAGAGCTCAGAAGTCCCACCACACTTACTCAGTCTCTACTGTTTCTTCCGCACTTTGCACATGTGGCATTGAGCCAGAACCATGCCAAGGACCTGAGCTGGTTTTCATTGCCAAGGCTGCATGATAAACATCAACCTTGAGAGCTAAGTTCTTCCCACTCCCAGGTGATTCTTAAGGAATTTTTGGAAGTGGAGGCTGTTTATGATTTCACAAAGACACAGTATTTTCTGTCTGTACATTCTTGTGACAGTGAAGTCGCCCTTCTGGTCAGTAATGCAGATTATGGACAGAGTTAATCTTTTGAAAAAGCAGAAGAAATTGTCTTTCCTCTTATGTTTTTACCATCAGGAGAATGGTTAAAAAAATGCTGGGGTACTGAATTTCTCCTCTTTGTTTCACAGCTGTATCTTCTCAATGTCTTCACTAATCTAGAGGTTCTGAGAATGTGAAGTAACCTCAGAAATACTGATTTTCTTTGGAGTAGAACTGAAGAGTATACCTGCTCAAAAAGCTGTGTCTTGTGAGCTGTTGGATCTCTGCTGAGAGCCAGTCTAGATCATGTGTGGTCTTTTATCCTGGCCCGAGGAGGGATTTTGCAGACGTGCCACTGACAGCTTGCACACACCTGTAAAGTGCTTGGAGTTTCGAAAAAGGGATCAAGACAGAGCTGTGAAAAGCCACACCTGTAAATGGTTCCCTTTGTCTTGAGGGCTTGGCCGATGGTGGGGGGTGCTTTTTGTGAGTCTGAGGATAAAAGAATTTCTGAGCTTGGTCTTGCACGAGTCTGAATCCGCTGCAATTCTGGAGTGCACCAGAGGCTTCAGTAACAGAAACTATTTCTGTGCACGCCTTTCTAGTCCTGTTTGGTTTATGAAATGAGGGATGCCCCAGTGAGGAGTATTCAACTGACTCCTGAAAAACCCTCTTGCAGTTTCAGGCAAATGTTCTGCATTGATGCTATCAGCCTCTTCCTTAAGAAAGCAGCTTTCTTCTGCCTCTACCCCACTCTGACATTTATATCATGTCCCCTTGCCAGCCTATTAACCTGCATCAGCTACAAGCCTTGGCCCTGTGGGAGAGGATCACCTTAGGAAAGCAGCTGTAAATAAACCCTGAGCATGTTCCTACTTCAGGCTGTGCACTCCTGGTGGTATTTCAGGTCTGTGCTTCCTGTTCAGTGTGACAGGTAGGATCTGTCCCAGGTAGTCTTTTCCTAGTCAGAGCTCCTCATTTCCCAGCTGTATGGAAAGGGGTCTGACTTCAGGATGTTTGTTCACTTGCTGCTAAATGCAGCTCACAAAGGTTCCTGCTGTGCTGGCAGTCGTGTCAAGGCATTGTGTCTGGCCTTGCTCTGATCTTTGAGAGGACACAGGTCCATACAACAGTCAGGGTTTCAGCTTCTCCAGAGAAGGGGCTGAGGGATCCCTGAGGAACATGAGACTTGCTTACTTAGATTCCTACAGCTTTCAGGTTCTTCTGAAGGAAAAGGATTTCTGGGAGTGAACTGCAAAGCAGCTGTTCCTCAGGGATGAGCTGAACCCTTTTCCTTTGCTGGACATTGTCAGCACATAACCAAGGCTGATCCATCCCTTGCTCTGATTAAATCAGCTCACAAAAAATCACTGGCTGAAACCAGCATAAAAAACCATGCTGCTAAGAAGAAAAAAGTATTTGATTTTGTTTTTTTAACTGTAGCTCTTTCTCCTTGGAAACCACCCATCTGCATGACGTGAGGTCAGTTCAGCTCCTGAACTTATCCTTAGGTTTTGGTTGAAATTTCATATCTTGCTCTGTATGTTTGTTATCTTACTGCAGTCTCTGATTTACTGAGAGTTACATGACAATTCTGGTTAGAATTTGCCATACAAAGAACAAGTTATTAATCTCCCAGCTAGGATAAAGTAAGTCTCAACATTTACATATGTCCCCTTGCCCAGGATACACTGCCACATCCCCAGCTGTTCTAAACATACCATTTCTCTCCTCCTTTCTTTACCACTCTTTACATTGGCTTTGTATAGACACATAGAAATTGGCAAGTTTAGGATGTAAATTGATGTAATTAACTGTAATCTGTTTAACTGATTAAAGAGACCTAAAAAGACATCCAGTTGCTGTTGCCGATGTTTCACTAAGATACAAGAGCAATATGCCTTTATTTAGGTTTGCTGTTGCATTCTGAATAATAACCACCCCTTTAAATTCTAAATATCGTTGAAAATTCTTTCTCCTTTTATGTAGCTGTAGGCAAAAGAAAATTTCCAACAACCTGGGAAATGAACTTTTTTTAAAGTTCTGTAACATGACTAAGCATTCCCTTGACATTTAGTCATGTGTATTTCTTTTTTGCTGCCTTTTAGTATCTAAAGTACTGCCTTAGAAGCATAAATCTTACATATTAGACATGTTTCAAGACCTTGTATTACTGTCAAAAGTATATTTTAATTCTAATTATAGTATTATCTGACCTACTGATTTGAAAGATCAGTGGAAATACATTTATTTCAGATTCCTTGAGATATAACAGTAAATTCTTTTCAAAACTAATATAGAACTGGAGCTTTTTGAAATGGTGGTAGAATCAGCAGTGATTGCTGTGCAGAGCTGAAGATGGTACGAATAGCATATGCTGTTTTTAATTTCCACTTGCATACTAAACGCCAAAGTAAACAAATTGAGCAACTAATGCACACAGAAGTGCTATTGTTGGTTTTACTTGCAATATGTCCCCCTGCCCAAGGTTCTTCATGTAAATGTTTTCCTTCAGTAGATTTTATCTGGCCTTCTGATGCCTCGTGAATCAATGGCTTGTTGCAAACACAATTTTCAGTTTGCTTCTGATTGTGTGACGTCTCTTGGGTTTTATGATGTCACTTGAGGCATAAATATTTATTTACTACAATCCTTATTTTTGCTGAAACTTTCATGGCTTAGCTGCTTGCCCACAATTATTCCAGAACTGTGTATAATTGTTCAGTTTTTCTCCAAAGTGAACCCCCCCAAAAAAAAAAAAAAAAAAGATTAATGGCATCAATGCCTATAATTTATTCCTTGAGTAGTAATAAGTACACGGAGTACTTTCCAGCCACGTGTGTTCATTGTTTCAGCTGATGTGATTTATATAGTGAAATATGAGTCTGGCCCTTGTAATTGAATGCTGTGTCTTGGGCTGCAGGACAGTAAATGAGATTAAGCTGTATTATGTCTCTGAAGGCAGAATATCCAGTTGGTATCATGGGTGGGTTGTAACATTTCACTTCAGAAAAGAAGTTGCTTCAAAAGTAAACACTTTCTGACTAAACAAGAAGTAGGCTAATGTACGTTGGCAGGGTTTGTTATCATCAAATCTAATTAAATTATGATTCATATAATTGAGAGCTTATATTTGCATTGATGTCTGTTTTCCAAAGGACTGTTTTGAACATGCTTTCACGTCTGTTTTACGGAATTAGAGTTAAATAAAAATCTTCCTTTGTAAGTAAAAATTGTTGTATTTTTACACATATGTAGGATTTTGTATTCTGTTTCCATTTCCAGTTTTAAAACGTTTTTAAACATAAAGTATTGTCTTTGGGAAGATCTATAGTGGGCAGGGTAGAAACAATTTCTGTATGATATGAAATAGTAAGTAGAATTTATGGGGTTATTAAGACCTTGGTTTGGCAAAGGGCCGTGTAGTTGCATCATCCTGTACTCATTATCTTTTTCTGGCTCCTGACCTTGCTCTAAGAAATACCACACGTTTAGTTATCCTTTCACTCTTAACTGGTAATTTGATTTTCTTATTAGATTATTAAAAGGAAAAAGGCTTGAAGTTTCGTACTAAAAATGAATATTCTGCACTCTTACTGCAGCCCCAGCATGATCCTTCAGATGATCGATACAGACACTTGTGTTTGCTCAATGTTCAGTGCCAGCTCTTGATCACAAAGGGCTGCTGTTGGATTCATACCCATAGTATTGCACACTGAAGATGTTTTTTGTTGTTGTTTCTCCGATTTTTAATATATTCTAAACACTCCTTTTGAGAAAGTGCTCAGCCTTTTGTCACAAGAAATGCTTTGACTCTGCCCTGCTGCCGCCTGATACTGCACAGAGCAAGCAGTGGCGGGGAGTTTGTTGTTTTTGACAGCACCACTAAAAGCATGAAATGTTTCTGAAGGATTGGCAGAGCCTTGGAATAAGGGCTCAGGAAATGACTGGATTGGGTGTGGAAGAGAGAGACACTGTCCAGATTTAACACAGGGGCTACCGAAATACTTGAACCAGAGGACAGGAAATGGTATCATAGGATGGCCCAAAGTGCTGTACAGAACCCCATTGTTTGCACAGAGTGGGATTGTTGTGCAGGTTAAACTGCTCAGAACTCCACAGCCCTGCCATGGAAAGGTGACAGTGACAGCCCCAGTGAGTAATAAAATGCTATTTATTACTGCATTGAAGCCCAGACTTTACTTCCATTACAACAGTGAGTTCTTTCAATGCTCTGGCATTTTTGCTGAAAATGGGAGGTGCCATAACAAAGTTTCAGATATAATTTGGTGAAAATTATGCCATTTTCTGATATTTTTCCTCCCTTGTGTCTGTTTGCAAATCCATTTAATTTTTACCCTGCCCATTGTGTAGGATGTCTCTCAGTCTGATGCTCTGCAGACTGGCTGTAACTCATTCATAATGGATAGGAATTGATGCATAACTGTGTTAACAAAATCTTGATTCTACAAAAACCCTCTCTGTTTTGGAACCTTAAGGGTAGCACAGAACTAAATTTCTCCTTTTGGCTTGTTGGTTTTTCCATGTGACCCAGCTGTGGAGAGCTTTCTCCTTCCTAACAGTCAAGAGTATATTTAGCTCTAGTGTGTATTCTCAGCTCCAGCCCAACTTTTCAACCACTCCACCTAAATTTTATCACTAACCTAGAAGCATCCGAATAAATTCTGGTGTTTTCTGCTGAAAAATGTAGATCCTTTAATCACAAAATGAGTTTTTGCTGTGGTTTTTAATACAGAAAGAAGAATGCTGACATTAAAAACTTTATTTTCTGCTGTGTTCCTTCTTTACCCTGAAAGTTCTGAGTTAAAAGTCATATTCCCACACCTCCTATACAAATGCTTCAGGAAAGTACTAAATTAGAATAACTCCTCCTTGCTCTATTAACCTTGGAAAACTCAGGGGACGTATCAGATGATCCATGTATGGTCAGGCTTTTGGCACAGTGGGAAATCCATGCAGTGAGTAAATCCAGAGGAGGCTTCCTCAGCAGCATCCTGGTGAATTCCCGTCGAGGTTCTCAGTGTGCCCTGGCTGAGTATCTTGGTAGTACCAGGCACCTCCGTGAAATTTTGTGCCCTTGCTGAGACATGTTGCTGTTCTTCCTTCTTGCTGTGCTTTTAAAGGCATTGAAAATGTTGCTAAAGAAGGTAGAATGTGACACTGACAACTTTGTTATTTTAATTGCTTTTAGATTAATATGTATTTAATGCAATAAAATTGGATTGGGCATAGGGGCCTATTCAAATTAGAATAATAATGCAAAATTCATGCCAGCGTGGCGCTACGGGCGATTAGGAGAGAATTTCCCACACAGTGAACTTTGTCTCGTAGACTTTTCCCTGATTGTACCTATAAAAGCTGCTTTCAGACCTGCAGTGTTAGTGCAAACAGAATCTTACTGTGAATTGTGTTTATTTATACACACACACACACACAGGTTCTGTAGGGTGAACTATGGGGTTCCCTGTTGCAAAATTCTCCTTAACAACTTCTTTCCTGCTTGCAGCTGAATAAGGTTTGTGTATTTTGGGAATTGTTGCTATAAATATGATTCTGTGATTGGAATGTGGCTTTAAAATTTTTTCTGAGAAACATATTTTGGTTAAGATGATTGGTACTTCTATCAGGATCAAAAAATAGAATACTGGGCACTTCACTGATTTACTGCCTTGGTGCAGTTTTCCGATCAGTTCTGCATGTAAGCTGAGGCCTCTACCTTGAGCATATTCAGCATTTGGAGATTTCATTGCTGAATCCTGGACCTGTAGACTTGGGCTTGTCCAATTCCACTTAAAATGAATACCAGGAGTAAAGTAGAGAAAAACTTTGTTAAATAAACCTATGGGCATAAGTGATGCATATATCTGGAATTAATTTGAAGGGAAAGGATTGGTTCCCCTCATTGTTGCTAAATATAATAATCAGTAAATATTGATACTGAAATTAGTCCTACAGATCTTGGAGATATATGAAGAATAAATTTTAGAAACAGAGACTTTAAGAGCTGATCTTTTATTCTCACAGGCAACAATTCAGTGTAGTGCATGCTCTCTCTGTGGGGGCGGGGACCAAGTGGAGTTGTGCAAAACCCTCACTTTTCTGCAGGCTCAGCCTGGAGGAGCTTCAAAGGGCAAACTAAACACAACGGATGTTATTAGAAATAGTTCTTTGGCAATTTGCTCTTCTCAGCGTTTAAGCTGCCACAGCATGCCCTTGAAGTGATATTCCCTTTCCATATTGATCCTCTGGTCAGAGTGGTTTGTGTTTAGTCGATTGTTCAATACTCAGCCCCTTGTGGGAAGTTTGTTATTGGAAGTTTTACAAAATAAATATTTCATAACTGGTACATGAGCACCAAAATTTTGTATTGTCCTTTTCCTCAGTCTTATGATTCATTCGTTTTTCTTCTTTCAGGAAATGGGTTTGTGAATTCCCGAGCTTCACCAAGTCTACTTGGTACCGGTGGTGGTGGCGGCAATGGCCTAGGCAAAGTCATGCCTACAAAGTCCCCACCTCCACCAGGAGGAGGAAACCTTGGCATGAACAACCGCAAACCCGACCTCCGTGTTGTCATCCCACCCTCCAGCAAGGGCATGATGCCACCACTGGTGAGTTAAAACATTTGTTCTGGGTCTGGCTTTGTGAAAATGGACTGTTCTGCCCACATGCACAGGGAGAAACTGTCTCACCTGCTTAGCATACAGTACAGGAATAGTGGGGTGTTTGTATTCTGAAATGCCACTGATGAAAATCAGAAGTACAGACTGTAACCTGGGGAGAAGTTTAATTTGTAAGGAATTTTTACAGGTGTAAAATAGCAGTCTGACCTGAGTGTGATAAGAGCACAATCCTAGAGACAGGGCTGGGGACTTGGGTATTTTGATTTGACATCTCTCTGACTTGGTACCGAGAACTCCGATGGTTTGGAGGATGTGGGTTTTAAAAAGGGTTATCCATTATTCTGTGGAGGAACAGCTGATCTTATTGGTGATGTGAGCTCTATTAACGTGCCCTAAAGCACACTTTGTACCTGTTTTTCCTGGGTCGTAATGGCTGTGGGATGTGAAGTGCAGCTTCTGTGGTGAGGAAGGGCTGAGAGCAGCACTGGTTTGATGTGGCACCGTGGAACGTGACCTTGGCTGTCCTGTGGGGTTCTGGTGTTTTCAGCAGGGCCATCAAAGAGCACTGAGGTGCTCTGCAGGGCTGCTCTGCATTTTGGCATCTGGGCACCACTGTTTGTCCAGCCAGGCTGGGAATAGCACACGGGTTTCGTGTCAGCCGTGAGGCAACCACGGCCTCGAGCCCAGAACAGGTCTTGCAGGAAGTGTTACTCTGTTTTTCCTTTAATTTACTTGGCCAAATCCTTTGGTCTTAGTCTTTTGCTGCCATGTAGAAATTTTCAGTGTCTCTGTGGATGTTTTCTGTGTATGGAAGAATGGGCCATAACCAGGAGGAGCAGGATATAAACAATACAAGTATTCTCTATATAATTCTTGTTTTTAAGCGACCACAAGTGCTTGTTACATTTGTTACTGCTACTCATGATGAATAACACCAAATTAATCCAAGTAACAAAAGCTGTAATTAGCCTCAGAGTAGTGATTCTTAAAAAAAAAAAGATTTTTCTAGGAATACTGAAGTGTAAGAGAGATAGGAAGTACCCTGGCTGATTATTACAGTGACAATTACACTTTTAATTAGAAATGGAAGCAGTAATGCAGTTCTGATGTTAGTGGTGCACAGCACCTATTTACTGTTGTGTTGTGAAGAGCAACATCATATTCAGCTTTGGGCTTGTTTGTGTTTTTGAGGGAATTAGGAGATTTCAGAGTAGATGCTGGCATGGAATGATGGTTGTATGTGAAAAGTATTCTGTTGCTGAGCTGGTTTATTGGATCCGTGCAGCCAGAGACTGCTCTGCTGCACATCCCCGTGTGCAGCCGTGTCCTTGGGGTCACCAAACTCTTGCTGCACCAATTTCCCCAAAGTCAGTGTTCTGTCAGTACAGCAGGTTTTATGTGACACAAATTTCATGAAGTATTACATTTCTAGCAGTATTATCTACAGAATCAGGTGGCAAATTCACATTATTAATTAAAATGAATCAAAATCCTGAAGCACAGACGTGACTTTTTCTTTCATTTGAAAGCAATGCTATTTTTAGTAACTGTGTTATCCCTCTTGTTTGCTGAGTACAGTCGGAGGAGGATGAATTGGAGTTGGTGAGTTTGGGCTGCTGTTTGCTGAGAGACAGCAAGATGCTGGAAACGTCTTTCACTACAGCTTTTTAACTGTAGTTTCATTACATATTTTAAATAATTCCAGTGTTCCCTTGGTAGCAGACAAAAATACATTTGTTTTATCAAACTCAAAACCCGACCAATTCAAGTTGAAAACACATCCAAAGTCAGTGCTTGCCATTTGTAAACTTCGATTTTTTTTCCTGAAAATGTTTCTGTTTTTCTTGGAGGGAACATTGGAAAAGAGCCTTACAAAGTAACTGTCCATGTGTATAGGATTTGTACTGCCTTCTATACAAATAATCACTTCCCATCCCCTAAATTATTGGAATATTTTTAGAAAGTGGCTTCACTTGTGAAGTTCTTCAGATTGTAACACCAGCGCTGTGTTACTTCTCTTCCTTTCAAGGAGATGACATCATTGCTGGTGAGGTCACCTTTTTGGAGGTTAGAATTATTTCATCCTGCGTGAGATTATCAAACCACAGGGGTGTTCCCTGTTTACCAAAAGGAACAGAGAATTACAAATGAATAATTCTACCTTTTTTTTCCAGTGGAAAGATATTCTGCTTTTAAAAGGAAACTCTTGGGATTTGTGTGTTTTCTATTTTTTTTTTCCCCCAAAGGTTTTAACATTTGGCATTCTGTCTGGAAAATTAATGTAAGACTAAAATAATTCATAACTTATTTTTAGAGCAATTTGCAAATTGTTTGGCTGTTGTGGCACAAACCAGGCAGAAGGTGCTGTGTCAGAACCACAGAGAAATAAATCGACCTATTGCAGACCTTGATTTGTTGTTGAACATGGACCTGTTGCTAATATGAGGCTCTAATTGCATGAAAGCATGGAAAATGTAGTGATTTAGATAAATTTCTTGATGAATGCATGCTGCTGCTTGATTTTTACCTTAAACATGAGAAATAGATTTAAAAAGTAAGGAAAAATGGTTTTTGAAATTCAATATTGAAGTTTTTAAGGGTTATTGGGATGTCTCGCTCATCGAGTAGTTAAAGAGCTCTCCCACTTTCCTCTCGCCTTCAGAGAGGAGTGTCTAGTTTTCTATGCAAGAACAAAATCTCAGTGTAGAAACACTTAATCAAATATGACTGGAATTGGAATTAAGGCCCTTGTCCTGGGGGATTCCCCCTGGCCTGTGAGTGCTGGTGCAGGACGGGCGGATGGAGCCCGCGGATCCCGTGTGCGGCGTGGGCCATCTAGTGGCTCCAGAAACTGGGACCAGCTCTGGCAGGAGCTGCACTCACACAAAGGAAAGGTGCAGAGTCTGCCTCCCAACGGGGCAAAGAAACACAAGCTACACCTGCAGGGTTCTGTCTGATGCTCATTCCGGTGCTGGGAAGCAGCTCCAAATCCCAGCTGTGAACACTCGCTCTGTGTGGCTGGAGCTGAGCACTGAATATGAAAAGCAGCTACAGTGAAATAAAGATACTGAATTCTTCCTGCTACGTTTGCACCAGTTAAAAAGATGTTAAAAAAGAGAGCCTGAAATTTATCATGAATCTCCAAGGACAGCAAATATTGGGCACATCTAAATAGTGCTTAGTGTCTTTGTGTGGCTGAGTGTTCCAGGAATTATATTCAGAAAGAATTTACCTCAGAAAACCACCTTTATTAGCCACTCAAAAAAAAAAATATCCCATGAGGAAATCCTTTGGTCTGGATTGTTTCCCAGTATATTCCTCTCTACTTTTCCATTATGCAGTAATCCCAACTTTATAGGCAGCTATCCAAGAAAGCTTTGGAGAAAGGTCAATTCCTGACAGACACAAAAATCTGCTCTAATAACATCTCTTTATGCCAGATAAACTTGGTCTAGGGGAGATTTTCAGAAGTATGTAAGTGATTTAAAGGGATCAATTACAGAAAATCAGAGGGACTTTCTCTGGGAATTGGAGCTTTGAAACCTGGGAGCTCTGAAGCAGAGAGGGCCCATCTGCCCTGTGTGTGTTTGGCAACAAATGGCAAAGAGCCCCCAAATCCTTGGGAGGCTCAAAGGTGGGAATTCAAGAGCAGCCAGACACAAGAGAGATCAGAAGCTGGCAGCCAGTGAAAGCTGTGGCTAATTTTAATATGGGAGCTGTGATATATATTTCTTTCTTTAAATGGGAGAGATACAAGATTGATAACCCTCAATTCATCTTCATAAATTTAAGCTTAAAATTGAATACAGCCCCATTTCTGTACCTGCTCATTCTGATATTTTTAAGGGAACG
The DNA here is from genome assembly GCA_013390045.1 of Picathartes gymnocephalus. Classification (NCBI taxonomy): domain Eukaryota; kingdom Metazoa; phylum Chordata; class Aves; order Passeriformes; family Picathartidae; genus Picathartes; species Picathartes gymnocephalus. The sequence goes on along the minus strand of WEKY01058987.1, from coordinate 410,852 downwards.
ATGCATTTTTAATGCTGCTCGTTCTCTCAAGATTAGAGTGGAGAAAAAAGTTAAGTGCTGCAGATCCTGAAATACCTGTGTCTGAAACAAGGGAGAGGAGTAGTAACTTCAGTCTTGTAAAGCTATGAAATGGATCCCTACCAAAGAGATGAGAAACTGCGCCTTTTGCAGCAAGTATTTTTGCAGAGATACAGAGAGGTTTGCTTTAAAAAACATTTCCAGCAGATTGAAACCCAGCTCCTTGTAGAAATACAGGGTGTAGAGACTGCTGCTATTTCTAAGAATTCTGCAGATAAAAGTAAATATCTGTTGTTGAAAAATAAAACCCTAGCATTTTCTGATCTTGACAGTATTTGTCATGGCCAAATGGTGTTGAACCTCATATTTTGAAGGAAGATTTGCAGTTGCCACCATGGAGAGCAGAATATTCTGTGGCAGCAGCTTTGCTGTCTGGTGCTGTACACCACAGTGTTTAATTAATTTTCTAACCAGCAAATTTGGTTAGAGCTTACTTTGAATGATATGTTTGCTGCAGATGTTCATTCCAGTGTATGGGAAAGAAGGATTGTTATTAAAAAGCCATATTGTGCCCACAGTTAGATTATCTGAGACAATCTAGTTTAGCTGTTTTCCCTGTCAGAAAAGCACAGTTGCTCTTTGTGAACTCCAGTGTCATTTGCTTGGAAACATATCTGCATTATAACAAGTACCCTCTCAGTTTCTCAGGAACCATGGGAACAGCAAGATTGTTTTATCACTGAAGTCTTATCAACACAAATTTAGAAGATCTCTGTGTTCCTTTCAGGACAGGTGTAGTCAGCACAGTGTCAAAACTGGCAGCTGAAATTTGGAAAATTGGATAAACAACTGTGAAGTGGGAGAATCTCTTTTGGTGGAATTGCACCTCACCATCTGCACTAAAACCTCTTTAAAAATAAGACTGGAAACTCTTAAATCACTTAAGAACTTCTGAGAATTGTTGTGTGTATCCCTAAGAAATTGCATTTATTTCTGTGTGCCCTACAACTCTAACACTGTTAAAATCTGCATGCTTGGGAAGTGGCCCAGTGAGCCTTCAATTAATTTTTCATTTCAGTTTGCCAAGATCGTTTTGGTTGTCTTGAAATACTTTAGCTTGTTTAGAAAAGCAATCCTGACAAAAAGGGTGTGTTCCTAACTCAAAGATACAGCAAAGCAGCACATTTGAGTGGAATGCTGTGTTACACTGGCACTGCATTTCCCGTTGTTGTCCCTGGTCTCACAAGGTCTGTTATTTCCATCCCTTGCAGAACACCCAGAGGATAAGCAGTTCTCAGTCAACGCAGCCCCTGGCCACCCCCGTGGTGTCGGTGACGACTCCGAGCCTGCCCCCGCAGGGACTCGTGTACTCGGCCATGCCCACTGCCTACAACACTGGTAAGCCCTGCTGGGGTCAGGGCTGGGTCTGCACCCACGGGACCCAGAAGCCCAGGAAATTCACATTTCTGTGCCACCTGACTTCATTTTCCTCTTCAGTTCAAATGAAGGCTCTTACTCATCAAAACGGAGCCTGTAGCGATCCCGCTGGGAACTGGAGTTCCTCACGTTTAGGCAACAACTGATCGTTCAGTATTTCTGTTCTTCAGATACTTTTATTGTCTGCAGGACCTTAAAACTACTTTTTATCCAAGCTGGGTGTGATGTAAGGCATTTGATAATGTAAAAGTGATGAGTGGTTTGCTGGTTGGGAAAATAGTTCATGAAAGTCAAGTAATTAGTGATGGCACATGAGGCAACAGCAGCCTCAGGTTGCACAAGGGGAAGTTTAGGTTGGATATTGGGGAAGATTTCTTCACCAAAGGGTTGTCCAGCATCCACCAGGGCACTGGTGGAATTCCACCCCAACCCAAAGATGGGATTTTATGCCTTTTCTCCACTGTTAGCTTTGAAAGTTTTCACTGCAGTTTTTAGTTTAGCTAGCCAAGCTTCTGTGTTAATGATCTCATTAGCTGGCAGTGCCCGAACCCCTTTCTGTGCCTGGGGTGGTGCTGCAGGCAGGAAGATGGAGGGAGAGGGATTGTGCACCCACCAGCCAGGGCTGTACTGGGACCCTGCATTCCTCACACCCCTCAGCCAGGGGCTGTATTTGCCCTGCAGCAGCACCAGCCCAGTTGTTGTCCATTGATGGAAACACAGCTGCCCTGAGGGGGTGAAGGCTGAAGCAGGGGGTGCAGAAGTTGGGCTGCAGGAGCAGTGCCATGGGCAGAGTGGTGACTTGCTTTGGGTGATCAGTTGAAGTGTGAGTTAGCTGGTCATGCTTGGTTTGACTCTTGCCCCAGAGGTGGTTCAACTCTTGTGTTCAATGGCTGCTCAAAGCAAACCCTTCTGGTCCCTGCTGCGAGGAACCACACTGAGTTTCACCAGACACATCCCTTCTGCCCAGTTGGATGCTGTTTCAGGAAGCAGCACTGGGTGCATCCCTCACTCAGAATAACCTGTGAGCTGGTGGCTGAAACATCCAAAAGCTGAGAGGGGCTGGAATCTCAGGAAGCAGCAAAGGCAATGAGAACTGGTGTCCTATGCAATCCACAAGTGCCGATATCACTGGCGTGTGATTTTAAACTCCAGCCCATTTCCTTTGATAATGCAAATAATTTGTGCAAAGCTTTTAGCCTTTAGTGGTTTTCACACACTTTAGAATCGTTTCTATTAGATTGAACCTTTCAGGGGATTTGTAGGAAGAGACTTGGTGTTGAAACCAAATTGTCGCCTGGGGATTCTCAGAGTAGTCACCACTTACAGCACAATCTCAGTTTTGCAGTTCAAGGACTAAGATAAAATTTAAATACCTTAATTGTTTTTCTGGATTGATAGGGATTGTTTTTTTCAGTGCTGGAAGGGATAGCTTCAGCTCTTGGATCCTTAATTAAAATGTTGAATATCAGTTTTCCACAAATACCCTATTTTATATAATCTGTTTTGGTATTCTGCAGATTGCTGAAGAAAGGGCCAGAACCAACTCAGTTGCTGGTCCTGAAACAGTCCAGGCATAAAAAAAAATATTAAAGCCCACTGCAGTCAGTTAATTAGTAATTGACACCTGAGTAGAGCACACCAAATCATAAATAAATTCCTGGCTTTAGGTCAGTTGTTTTGCAAAGGCACAAATTTCCCAGTGCTGCTCATGGCAGGTCACAGCAGTGACAGTTTCTGTGGTGCAGAAGATGTGCTTGTGTGTACATCTCACATCAGGTCACTCGTGCAGCAGGGGAGTCCTCCTGTCACTGCCAGTAGATACGTGATTATTTAGGGAATTAATAATGCAGCTAATTGTGTAGTGACATATGTGCTCTTTGGAAAAATACCTCCTCAAAGCCCTGTCACCAGACACGTTCTGTCTGAAGTGTCAGAAGTTAATTGTCCATGGTCATAAAAGCTGTAATTGCAATGGAAAAAAAATTACATGGGAACTGAATTCCTGTCAGTGTTTCCTTCAGGTCTGCTCTGACAAATCCCTTTGGCCCAGAACATCCATTGCCATGGGCTGCACTGGGCAGTCATTGTAGGCCTGGCTGCTGTGAAGGCACAGTGCATGTCTGGGTCACTGCAGGGGCTGCACAGTTTTTGTTTTTTCTTTATTTTTTAAATTCAATTTTAGTCTTGCAGGAGGGGCTTTTTGGGTCAATCATCTTGGGACAGACCTTTCTGAAGCTGTGCAGAAATATGTGTGAGGGTTTTCAGTTTCAGTAGAAGTGTCAACTGAGAGGAAATGAAACAGAAAGAAAAAGGCAGCCTAAGAAGCTTCACCTGCTGGGAGCAGCTGGGACTCCTGAGGCCTTCAGGAAGGTTCTGTCAGGGATGTGTTTGGGTCTCTTGCAGCACAGAGCCCTGCTGGCCCTGGATTCTCCTCCCAAGATGAGCTGCTTTAGGGAGATCTAGAATTTATCCACAGCAAACAGGTCAGTGGATGGGAGGGGGAGATTGTTCAAGAAGGCTCATCTCAGGACAGAGAGATTGTAATGGTGGTGGCATTTTAGGACAATACTGTAAAAAAAAACCCCAAAGCCCCAAACACAAATCTAAGCCAAACCCAACTTAAGTGGAATGTTTGGTTCCTTTTCTGACAGTACAGAGTGAGTTTGGCTGCTCACATTTTGTCCCATTTGCAAGAGACTAAAAATTATTTTAAGGAAGCTTTATTACAAGATAATTAAAAGCAGAGAAGAGCTTGACTTCGTTTTCAAACCTGAAAGAAAACATGGGTGATAATGATCAAGTGCAGACAACTTCAGTTCTCTGGATGAAGTGAGAAGTGAGGGAGCCCTGCAGCAGCCAAAGCCACTGGCCAGCTGGGGTCAGAACAGATCGAGTTCTCCGAGCTCCATTTAAGTTGTATTTCTAAATAATGGTGTTTCCTTGCTCCACATGAAGAGGTTTCTTTTGTTTCTGTTATACAGAGATGACAGTTTAATCAGACACTGAGGAGTGATATTGTGGGGAGGGGGAGGATGTGATGTGCTACAGTAGGACTGCACTGAGGGGTCCCTGGGGTTTGGGTACCTGGCCCCTGTCCTGCCTTTCCAGAGTCCTTGTGCCTGCCTGGGCAGCCAGTGCTGTTCAGGGCTTGGGTTTGGATGGAGGTTGTAGGACCAGGAGCTCTGTGGCATCGGGAGCCACCCAAGTGGTACCTGTGTCTTGTCTGAGGAGCTGCCACCTCGCACCTGGGACCTGAACTACAACCCAGGTGTCTGCAGGGAATTCAGGGCAAGATCCACCATCCCTGCCCAGTGCCTCACATGGATTCTTCCCTTCTTGTTTCATTTTGAAATGTCTTCAAAAATGCCAGGTCTAACTGTAAGGTGCACATCTCTGTATATACAATGCATTAATGTGTTGTACCTGTGGGTTTGGAAGAAGCTCGCAGACAGCAGCAGGGAGGAACTGAAAGCAGAATGTCAGAACAATTCTCATTTGGAGGCCTCTGTACTGTTAAGCTCCCTGTGAGGTTGGCAGGACTGCTCCCAGACTTCAGAGTTTTCACATTTGGATTCCTTTGGATCAGCTGCCATTATTTGTTTTGGGCAGAAAGCCTTTGTATTTGTGTTTATTTATATATGTATGTTATATATAACCCCCCCATACATCACTTTGTTGTTTATTTGTTCTTCCCTCTTAGATTACTCCTTGACTAGCGCAGACCTGTCTGCCCTGCAGGGATTTAACTCCCCAGGAATGCTGTCCCTGGGGCAGGTGTCTGCCTGGCAGCAGCACCACCTCGGTCCCGCGGCCCTCAGCTCTCTTGTGTAAGTACCCAGGGTACCAGGGCAGGGCAGCACTGGGGGGGCTGCTGCCTCTTCTGCTGCATCAGCTGCACCAAGGGAATATTCAGCACATTTTAACCTCTTGTCTGTGCTGCAAAACATTCGTGTGTTGGGGTGTTTGTCCCTTCAGTCACCTCCAGCTAACGAGCTGTCCCTGCAGGCTCAGCTTCTCACCGAAGAGGCACCTCTGTGGTGACTGGAATGTTTGGCAGTATGAAATATTTGTTTGTTCTGAACATCTGTAAATGCAGCTCAGACCTTTAATTAATGCTTTTTTCACCTTTGCTCTTCCCAGTAAGGTGCATTTATTTATGTGCTGAGCCCCAAAGCCTCACCATCACAGACACCTGAATTGTCACTTGGTTTTTACTTTTTGCCTTTCCTTATTTGCGCCTTTCGGTTTTCTTCCCCCAGCACTGGCAGCCAGCTATCTCAGGGTTCAAATCTCTCCATTAACACCAACCAAAACATCAACATCAAATCGGAACCGATCTCCCCTCCCCGGGACCGCGTCACCCCCTCGGGGTTCCCGCCGCAGCAGCCACAGCAGCCGCAGCCGCCGCCGCCGCCGTCACGCCAGGAGCTGGGGCGCTCCCCGGTCGACAGCCTGAGCAGCTCCAGCAGCTCCTACGACGGCAGCGACCGCGAGGATCCGCGCAGCGACTTCCACTCGCCCGTCGTGCTGGGCCGGCCCCCCAACGCAGAGGATCGGGAGAGCCCCTCGGTAAAACGAATGAGGATGGACACGTGGGTGACATAAACCCGCCGTGTCGCCCTTTCAGTTTTGTGTTCTCAAAATGAACTGTCCTGACATATCTAAATTTATAAATAAGGACATGAATAAGTATATTTATATGTATATACATACGTGCATATATATATCTTCACATGCATATATATGTGCTAGTGTGTGTAGCATACACCAATCATCAGGCACTTACGACAAACTCTTGTATAGCTGCAGCTGTCCCTTGGTAAAAGTAACAGAACAATCCCGTAGGTTTGATCTCTAGTCTGGCACTTACCTGGACTCGTGTGTAACCCCAGCCCGGCCCGGCAGAGCGGTGTCCCCGCAGTGTCTCCTCCTCCTCCACACCCACCCGAGCGAGGGCTCGCCTGTAGTACCGTCCCTGTGTGTAGTCAGCTCTATGGTTACTCGTAGTTAAGAAATAATTGCTTTGTAGCAGCAGAGCAGTAGAAAAGCAGGAAGAAGAAAGCAATACTGTACATAAACTGACCTTTCTATTACCCAACCTGGCATGGGTCTCTATTGCAGAGGGTGCATGGAGAAGGGCTGATGCTATAAGAAATAAAAAAAAAACAAAACAAAAACCCTGTTTTGCACGTGCAAAAAAAAAAAAAGTGTATTGGGTCAAAGAAGTGATTTTTTTAATGAGTGAAAGAGAGACATAGAGAACTCGCATGAAATATTCAGAAAATATTAGCCTAGAAAATAGAACATTAACAAAATAAAATTAATATATTAAGTTATAATTGGAATATGTTTGACAAATTTGTTTTTACGTTCATACCTTTGAAAAATATAGAAACGGATTTTAGCTCATGTATATTTTATATTAAAGAAAACAATACCCTAATGAATTGAAGACTATATATAAAGTTATATACAGTACTTTTGAACACATTCTGCTATGAATTATTTATATAAGCCAAAGCTGTATGTTGTAGCTTTTTTGTAGAGTATAGTTTTATCTTATTTTGACTTTCTAGTTTTTGCTTTCAAAGATGAAAAGGAAAAACTTGCAGGCGGAACCTTGGGGGAAAAATAAGCCATGAACACTTATATGTAAATTTAAATTTGAGCCAAACTCTTTGTGTATATAGCATCCTAAATATATTATCACCTTTGGTGTAAGTACCTATGTATTGTACGGTCACCAGATTAAAAAGTATATTTTTGTGGATTGACGCCAACTTGAAACAAGGCGAGGTCCTTATTAAGTAGAGTATTCACTGTTTAATATTTACTATTTTGTTAAATATACTGTACTTTCTTTGGATTTTAATTATTATTAATATTATTATCCAGATTTTTCAGAGGGTGTATAAAGGGGTTGGCCCCCTCACTGGTGGTGAATGTGTGCCGTTCAATTGTAATCTCTGTGCTGTATGGTTAAGCTTCATTATACATTTTATATATATGTATATAAATAGCAAAGTGGCAAAAAAAAATCCGGTGTTAAGTTCATCCTGCATAAATATAAAAAATCTGTTACAACACATTTTAAGGCATCATTTTAAAGCTGCCTCTTCCGAGGAGGAAAAAAAAAACCAGTGGAAAAACTTGACCTAATTTCTCATGATAGGGAAATGACACATATCAGAGGAGCACAAAAGGTTTTGTGAGTTGGCAAGTGGTTTGGGAAAAATTTGCTGCTTCCCAGAAAGAGAGGGAGGAATGCAGAGCCCCCTTGTGCCGCGAGACTGGGCTGGGAGCAGGTTTGGTGTTGGGTGCGGAGCCCTGATCCCCCTGGTGCTCCCGGTCACCTCCAGGCTGGCAGTGCTGGTTCTGGACGGAAGCTGCAGAGCTGTGGGATTGCCCAAACTCTTCAGAGTTAGCTCTGATATTTATTACATTTTTGCTTGGGCTTTACTTTTTTTTTTTGCAGTTAAGATCCCTTGATGCAGCAAGGGAGGGGTGAGCAGGGCGGAGCAGTGGGGCCGGCTGTGCCTGTGTGGTACCTGTGGCCTCCAGCCCTGGCCCCTTGTCCTGGCAATGTCAAAGCCCCAGGGGCTCCAGTCCCCTCCAGCCCTGCCCTTGGAACTGCTTCCCATTTCCAGGGGTTCATCCCGGCTGGCAGGAGCGTGGAGGCAGAGGGGACACGTTCCCATGGCTGCTGTGTTCCCAGTGCCCCAGTTCACTTGCTGCTCCCTGGAACCTTTTGCTGCTCTGACCAGTGATGTGAGTTCCATGATTTATGCACCTGTATGAACTTTGCTGTACATCCGAGTGGGAGTTCTGCATTCACATTTACTGTCTATTTTCTTGTGTGCCTTATCAGATGGCTTTGCTGACTGTATCTCAATAGTCTTTATTTCTATGCAGGTTTTTAAACAGTACTTAACTACTGTTTTCTTAAAGACAAAGCTACACAAGGGTTAGAGTTTGTATTGAAATTGCACCAATGGATTAAAAAAAAAAAAAAATAAAAAGAATCAGTTCTAAAGAGCTGGGCTGGGGAGTGGCCCCGTGCTGCCCCAGCCCCGGCAGAAATGTCCTTCCACAGCCCCGTGGTCTCGGGGAGCACCTCCTGCCATCGAGGACATGGGAATCTTGGTTTTTAGTAACTCACTTTGAAACATACTTTTTTAGAAATTGTAAAAATGTTTTATAAAAAAAAAAAAGATGACATAGCACAGATATTTCAACAGGTTTAAAAAAAAAAAACTTTTTAAAATTATCTCTGCTGACTGAAGTGCAAGTGGATCCAATCCTGGGCTGAACCCAGTCAGGTCTGAATGATTTAGGACTTTTATCTCTGTTGTGACAAATCACCTCCATCCTCGAGCTCTCACGATAGTTTTGGGAACGCCACGTTGTCAGGGACTCGTCAGAGAGAACTGCTTTAGCCTTGCCTTCCCTCCAAGGACACTAATGCATCAGAAACTTGCGAGTTACTGTGCGCACAAGAAATACATAGTAAATAAGGAACAAAACAACTCCTAACAATTGATCCTGGGCAGAAGTTAAATCCGAATGTGAAAGAAAGACTTAACCAATGTAAACATTTAAATCTTAGTAGAACCTTTCTTCACTTTGCTGTGCAAGAGAACACTGCTTTGCTATATTTAAAATGGCTTTTTTAAAAGAGATTTATGTATTTGGTAAATGTTTGTAGTCAACAGTTCACAAGAAGCTGTTCACGGTTTAATGCTGATAAGCCGTTTGGCGGCACAAGCTGGACTTTGTTGCCATCCTTGAGACGAATCTTTTAAGAAAAAAATAAGTTAATCTCAATTTTTTTCCCTGAATGTGTTGTTTTTTCTTCAATATACAATAAATATTCTAGTGAACTTTTTATCAAATGGTTAAGAAAATGCTAGAGGTTGTTGTAAAATATTTGTATCCTGCATTCACTAAAGTAAAGATACTGGCTTTTACTGTGTACTCCCGCCTCTCTCGTGTTTGCAGAGCACGTGGTCCTGTCTGGCGCGTCCTTGCCCCCTCCAGGTGTTAGTTCAGGGGTTGGTTTGGAACTGCAGCCATGAGGATTTTCAGCTGTAGCAATACACACACACTCGTTATTGCAGTCAAGGACTGAGGCCTGCTAAGAACCTTTTTACAAAACATTTGGAGAAACTGGCAGCTGAACCAGGGTCCATTCAGAGTGGGGAACCCAAGGCCAGTCCTGCCTCTACAGCCCCCATTCCTCCTGCTGCTCCCACTCCTTCTCCTCACTGCAGGGGCTGAGGTGAGGCTGCAAGGGGCCCCTCTTTTCTGAGGCAGGTGCTCAGCTGTGTGGTAACAAAAAAAGCACAAGTTGTGCCCCTTGTGCTTTTATTTCATGTGGCTTTATTTAAAAATGTAACAACTCCTTCCCCCCCGCCCCCTCCCCAGAACAAAGAGATACAGCTCTTCACAGAAGAAAAATACAAGGTTTTGTTCAGTATAAGCTACTTTTGAGTGCTCGTTTACAAAATTAGGTTCTCACTTTTGAGAACTGCAGGGAACACAGGTTCTCATTGTAACAGCACACGGTTGTGCTTGTGTCCTGTGGAGTCCTCACCTTGCTGGGGAAGCTTCAGTCCTCCCCATCCAGGCAGAGACCGCCAGGCTGCACTTCCTGAGGCCAGGCCGAGGTCACACCTGTACAACAGGTGTCTGTACCCAGCCCCTGCTCTGCCCCCGCAGGCCTCAGGCTGCCAGGGGAAGCTGGAGAAGCCCTGTGGCCCTGCTGGCAGCTGGGAAGCTGCAAACGTGGCTGGGCTGAGGTGGGGAGGACAAACAGGAGCTTCCTGCACCTGCCCACCAGCTCTGCCCTCACCCTCAGCACCAATGGCAACTACCCACACAAAATCCCTTAGTGTCTGGTTCCAGAAAAGCCTTTACCTCTGCCCACAGGCCTGGAATTTGCTGAATCAAATTTCTGAGGCAAATTCTTCTAAGGTGTCCCTTGCTGCTCCCCTGCAGCAGGCAGTGTTTGCTGAGTGGCCCTGAAGAGCACAGCCCTCGGGCTGACCGACACATCCACCGCCCTGCAAAGCTTTTCAATGCACAGTGTCAGTTCACAGAAACCCATCACAATCAGCAGCCTCACAGTCCTCTGCTAGAAAGGCTTCACCCTTCTTTCTTCCTGGACCTTGCAGCCTGCACCCAGCTCACACTTCACTCCTGCACACAAGGGAGTAATTCCATGACTGAGCCCGGGTGTCTGAGAAGCACCACTACAGACTGTTACTAGGTTTTTTAGCAAATAATACTGACTGGACCTCCTGCCAGCAAACGAGCCCTTGAGAAGTGTGTGTGTGACTCCTCTCTCCTGCTCTCCTGTCCTCTTCCAACCGCCCCTGCCCACCTGGGGCCGTGCAGGGCTGAGCAGTTCCCTGGGACAGAGCAGATCCTGCACTGAGATCTCTGGATCTCAGGAGCCATCTCTGAGGGATTTCACTGAGGGGAAGAGGTTTGGGCTCACCCTTCCCAGGGCTGGGCCTGATTCCTCCTAATGAACACAGCTCAAAGGTTTGCTCAGGGGGATGACAAGGTGGGGTGCTGGCAGTGTCCTCGTGCCCTGGCACACCCAGCTTAGAGCCCCAGAAGGCATCATTAGGATCAAGGGGGCCAAAACCACCATGATGTGCAAGAGACAAAAATGACACTTCTGAGAAGGTGTCCCTGCCTTCTATTCCAGCAAAAAGTGTTTCCTTAAAGTGCAGACAACCCCCTACTTTCCAACCAGGTTAATACTGCACTCTCTAGCCCAGCAGCAAAGGATTTGCTTCTAGATACGGCATTGAGAAATACCTGAAGCAATCACAATAAATTGCTACAAAATACTTTCAATTGCTACAAAATACTTTCCCTCAACAGCGTTCCCAACTCTTAAGCCGAGGTGATGATCTCTGTAAGCAACAAAGCCTCCTTATTTTTCCATCAAAATCTCATCACCTCATTTTCAGTCAAATTCAGGATTACATCATCAGCTACTTATAAAAATAATCTATATTGTTGTATCCCCTTGGATGCACTTGAGTCAGTCACGGGCATCACTGCTGGAGAGGCTGGAGTGGGCTACCCTTTCCCCTTAGGATTTTTTTCCTACAACTGAACCTTACAATCCAGCTGTTGAAACATTTGAGGTTGCGTTAAAGGTGTGGGCCACGAGGCCTTGTGTTTTAAAATAGATGATATAAAACACTGGCAGGACAATTCCTATCAGGAGCATAACGAACACGGCATTCCACCACTGGATTCCACAGTCCGCACCGTTACCAGTCTCCCGCTTCCCCGCCTCGGGCAGGGGCCTCTCCAGCGTCTCCACGCCGTACTCCGCGTTCAGCTGCACCTCCACCTGCACGGCGTCCTGGATGCTCTGGTCGATGTCCCTGAAGTACTCGCTGAGGCGCCGGCCGCCAGCGGAGCCGCCCGCGCCGGGCTCGGGCTCCGGCGGCTCCAGGCGCGTCAGGCCGGGCTGGGCGGGCCCTGCCGGCGGTGGCCGCAGGGCCCCGGCGCTCTCGGTGAGCAGCCCGTGCGGCCGCACCGGGATCTTGATGGACTTGAGCGCGTACAGGTCCTGCTCCCGGATGAAGTTGTTAACGCGTTTGATATCTGCAACCTACGGAATCCAGAAAGGACACCAAGTGAGGGCAGGACAACCCACGAGTAAGGCAGGAAGCAGCTACAAAACCAGTGTGCAAGGAGCCGTCAGGGAATAAAAGCAGGCCCTGGAGGCAAGTGGTTTGGTGTTCTGCAGAGATTCCCCAGTAGCTCCAGGGGTGCTCCAGGTCCCCTGTTAAACCAGTCTACAACCTCCTCTAGTGCTCTTGTACCTGCTGTATTTTGCTTCTTACTGCTTTTCCTCCCCTTTGCTCTTTTTGCCCTTCCATCATTTAGTTAAAGCAAGAAGAATCTTTGTAACAGATCCTTTTCAAAACAGTTTTCACACCTTACACAAGAGTACTTAAGGTGAGCGCACAACACCAGTGTGAGCAAAGTCCCCCTCCTGCTCAGGAAATGACTGCAGAGTGATCAGAGCTGCATTTTGGGAGCACACCAGTTCTGAAAGCAAGGCCACAGCCTGGAGAGCAGGCGAGCATCTCCCACACAGGCACAAGCATCATCTGCTCAAGCAGCACCTCTCCTCTGCAGGACAGCAGCTCATCCAGCCCTTTCTTCCTGAGCTGCTGAGATCTCCTGCTGAAGGACAATCACCTCTGTGCTCCTGTCACCACCTCTGGTGATTCCTGTGTAGGGTTCCTGTCTGTGAGCTGTATCCCCACCCAGCAGCAGGCAGAGCAAGGAAGAACAAGTCCCATGTGCAGCATCAGACACAGGGACAGGTGGTACCAGTGCAAAGACAAAGGCAAGGCAGTGTCCTTTATTTAACATTAAATAAGAGAAGATGCTTAACCGAGTGGCCACTCACAGCCACCCAGTAAGCACGGCAACTTCTCAGCTGAACTAAACCCACTGTCAAAGAAAAGGAACAGGATGTCAGTGTGTGCCAGGAGCTCTCCACTGCAGCCAAGGAGACGTGAAAGAACTTTGAGGAAAAGGCTGGAGGGCACAAAACAAAACAGCGAGAGCCAAACCAAAGAGAAAGGTGACACAAACAGGTAACCACCTCCCATCCATCACAGCAAAGAGACACAGTACAGGGACTGTGCTTTGCAGCATGACCTGCATTCACTGCACACTCACACGCTTCAGGCTGCCAAGGAAGCTAGGGGATCTAAAACAAAAAAACCCCACTTTACTTCCTAAGCACTCTGCTCAAAGGTAGAAATGAGATGGATGCCTGAATCTCACGTTTACTCTGCAAAGCTTGAGAACTCTGAAAATGGCACGTTTAATCCGGGACCTGGGGTCCCTGAGGCAAAAGAAATCCTCAGTCGCTGGTTCAGGCTCCTCACAGCCGGCCCCAGCGTAACCTCTGGACTTAAACCCTGCAAAATTTCTTACTTATGAAATAACAATCTCACCCAGAGCCTCCTAACTGAGGTGCTGCTTCAGTTTCTGGATTTGTTCCAATGCAAACAAATTACTGGGACAGTAAATATCCCCCGTGGTGTCTGCAATCAAATACTGCAGTGTGGTGCTAAGACTCTAGAAACAGAAAGTGGAGCAGCACTCTCACAGAAACAACAAACAAAGCTGATGGGAAGCATGCAAGAGATTGGGCTGCATAAGCATTTAGGCTTATTTTCTGTACTCATTTTTTTGGCTGCAGTGAGCTCCTCTTGTCCCAGTGAAGAACAACGCCAAAAGCAAGCGAGGACTATAAATGGTCAAGAGTAAAAATGAGAATTTTGAAGTGCTTTGCATTGCTGCCAAGTTATCTGTGGCACACACACAGAGCTATTTGTTGCACTGTCTTAACATCCCCTCCCCAAACAGATTCTGAAACCAATGTCAAGTTCTCATTGAGAAGTTCATCCTGGATTTTTACACACATTTGCCTACATATTTGTGGCTACAGTTCTTCTCACTGCTATCCTGGTGATCTCTCAGGAACTGTTTAATTGTGCAAATAAAACAAAACACATGAAAACTGTCATGCCAGTCTTTAAAAAGACAAATACACAAATCTCCTACAATAAGGATTTCTGTACCTGTTCAATTTAACTGAAAAAAGTCAGAAGTGCCCTTTCTGGAAGGGAGGGAGGCAGCTCGACAGTTTTGCCCTGTGGGAGGAGAACACTGACTACATAGTCCCTTCCATCAGCTTGCTTTTCCCCTGGGCAGCCCAGCAGCCTTCAGAGGGGCTGAAAGGCTCTGGGAGCAGGGCAGCAGAGGAGCAGCCACAGCAGGGACAGGACTGGGCCCTCTGAGTGACAGTGCAGAGGCACAGCAGGACTTTTCACACCACAAACCAAAGAACTGTTTAGAATCTCCCTCCTCTGAGTTGATCCAAGTGCTGTGAGTCTGCCCAGGCAGCACAGCTCAGCTCTGCCTTCTCAGGCTCTCCTGGGACCAATCAAGGCCTATTCAAGTCCTACCAGACTCCCTTCTCTACATGCATTGGGCTCGTCAGCAGAACCTACAAGGGTGCCTTTTTTCTTTTGTTTTTGTTTCTAAGGGCATGGGAGGGGAGGAATTGCAGCACTCCCTCTAAGGCCTCTTGCCTCAGCTGCACCACGCAGCTGCTGTGTGGTTAAGCAAGACAAACTGCAATTGCACTGCAGCAGTGGAGCCAGAGCCATCATTATCCCTGCTGTGCTCGCTGGCCAATTGTTTGCATCATGGAACTCTGAAATCACAGTCCAGCCTGGACAAAAAGGAGGCTCTAAAAATACAGCTCAAACTGCTAAACAATGGGGGGCTTCTCATGTTCAGAGCAGGTAATTAAACTATTCAGCAGTTTTGCTCTGCTTTGGGGCAAAGCAAACGTGTTGTGTAGTTGTTCCAACTCAGAAATCTCACTGTGCACATGCCCTCCCCTCCTGCCCACAGGCACCTGAAGTGTGCATGCTTCGGAATGACAGCAAACAACCAAAACCCACACACAGACGCCACCTGGACTTTGGGACCGAACTTTGGCACCTCTCCACATGCACCCCTTTAGACTCAGACCTTCCTTGCAAAATGTAAGCTGACACCTTTCAAAAAATAAACAAAAACCCTCACCCATAACCGTGGTGTTTCTCTGTACCGCTCAATTCGCTTAAGAAACTCCAATGCTCCTTGAGAGCAGAGCCCTGGCCCGCATTTTTACACTCAGCTCCCTAATGTTTGCCCTCACTGAAATAACTTTGTACAACCTGCACTTAGTCACTGAAATTAAACACGAAAGCAGGTCAGGCAGGGTGTGAGGCTGACAACACCTTCCCAGGCTGCTGGCTGAACAACTCTTTTTGTGTTTGTCTGTGGGGTTTTTTTTACCTTTCTCCAGTTTTACCCAGACAATGACCATTCATACAACACACAGGGCCAACACTTTCCAGTGTCAAAACTCCCAGACCGCAGGACACCTTCTGGAAATGGCTGCACCCCTCTGAGGAGATTAGCCCCAGCCAGAGGCAGCCCTCACCTTACAGCCATACTGCAGGGCCAGCTTGTTGAGGCTGTCCTCCTCGGTGAGCTCCCTCTCCAGAAGCACCACGTCCCCCAGCCTGTCCCTGGTGCTGCCCCGCTGCTGCTCCTTGCCCCGGGGCCGCAGTTCCATCACGGTGAGCTCCTCCTCTGAGGACTCGTCTGACTCGGGCCGTCCATCGGGGAACACGAACACCTGCCTGCCCGGGAAGCTGTGGACAGTGGCAGGGGCCTGGAAGGATCTCGTCCGGCTCTCATGCAGCCTCATCTTTCACACCAGCAGCACCTGAAACAAAACACACACATTTTTAGTTTCCTCAATACCAGTGTTTAGCTCTTAGCATGAAAGGTTCAGAGAATGCACAAAAGGTTGGCAGGTGTGAACGCTCACACAAAGATTTCTTGTACCCAGGGGGCAAATCCATAAGTGCCATTCTAACAGCAATATTAGAAAAGTTTGAGTGCATAACTGCAGCAATCAGTAATTATTTTCCAAGCTTTTTTTTGGTCTACCTGCGGACAAACCACCCTATAACACTGTTGCTACACATTTTAAATGCTACTTTCTATTATTTCATTTAAAAAGCAACAGTCTCTCTAGTAAAGTGTCTTTAATTATGGTCAAAACATACATCAGGCCTACCAACAGACATTAAAAACTGAGCAAAGTTATCCTTTTCATAAGTCCTTACTTCACTACACTTTAGGAATCCACATTTTAAGTTCTTGGGAAGTGCACTTTTTTTTTTTTTAAATAAGGACAGCTCAAGCTACACTTAACTTCAACCTGAATAACAAGGCTTCATTTTGCTGCGTGAAGACCAGAACCTGCCTGAGCACTTTAATTATTGCTCAGCCTACAGCTGCAAGTTTGGGTTTCTTTGGTGTTTTTTTTTTTGGTTTTTTTTTTTTTTTCAATCCTCAGCTCCACAAACAATTTGTCGTCAGGGTCAGGAATAGGTAAGAAAACCCCACATTGTTACGGAACCTTGACCTTCATGTTCTCCATCTACCTCTAAAGGATTTTTCAGGTGAAACCACTACGATTTAATGGCACTTCCCTGGCCCCCGGCATGGCATTCACAGCTGCGGGCTGGGCTCAGCTGTGCCGGGGGAGGACCAGGCTGGACACTGCTGTGGGACACCCCGGCCTCCCCCGACACAGCTCCCTCCTTAGCGAGTGCCGAACTCTTCCCCAGCTCCTCTGGAGACCCCGGCCTCGAGAGCGCTTCAAGGGGATCCCCATGCCCTCAAAGGACCCCGATTCCCTCAGCATTTCAGGAGAGTCCTTCTCTCCTCACGGTGTCCCTCTCCCCTCGGCGGTCCCGCTCCTCTCAGAGGGTCTCGCTGCCCTCAGCGCTTCAGGTGGCCCCAACACCCGAGCACTCGAGGGTCCCGATCCCCTCAGAGTGTCCCGATCCCCTCAGAGTGTCCCGCTCACCCCAGGGGCCCCGTTCCCCTCAGGACGTCCCGGTGCCCGCCCCTCTCCCCGCGCCCGCCTCACGGACCTGCCGCCATCGGCCCCGCACCGACCTGGCCACGGTCTCGCCCAGCCCTCCTCCCATTGGCTGGAGGCGACGGGGGGCGAGGCCTCAGAGCCACCCGGCCAATGGGAGCCCGGCAAGGGGCGGCGGGGCGGGGAGGGGCTGAGAGGGCGGGGCCGGGACTGGCAGAGGGCGGGGCCCCGCTTAAAGAGCCCGAGCCCCCCGTTCAGGCCGGGCGGGGACCGAGCCCGGAGCGCTCGGGGGGGACCAGGTCACACTCCTGGACAGAGGGACACTTCACACGCCTGAACAGAGAGACATGTCACACTCCTGAATAGAGAGACACGTCACACACCTGCACAGAGGGCTCACGTCACACACTGCACAGCCCTGGTTACAGTAACATCTCAGTTACTGCACTGTCAACATGCAATAACAGATTACAATATGTCAGTATTACAGTATGTCAGTATTGAGCTGACCAGCTGTGCTCCACACTGCCGTGTTTGCCTTGGCTCACTCTGACTCGTGGCTTACGTTTAAAAAAACAAGCTCAGGACACACTGTTAGCAAGTTCCACATTCGAAGCTGTTCTGGGGTGCAGAGACAGGAGAAATAAAGCCCTCCGTGCCAGCTGTCAGAACTAACCAGGCACTCCTTGAGGTGCCTGTGGGGTGAAAATCTCCTGCAGGGACAGCCTGGGGTTTGTCTCAGCCTGGGGTCAGGCTGCCCTGTGCCCTAAAGATAATGGACAAACCTGCTTTTAAGATAAATAAAAGCTTAGTGCAGTGCTTGGCAATCCCTTTGCCTTCTCCTGTGCAAGCCCAATGCTGGAGGCAAGAGGGGAGGGCATTTCCTCTCCAGCTCTGGCTACCACTGGATTAGATACAATATCAGCTGACAAATGTGACACATTGAGAGGAAAGAAGGCTCCACAAGCATTAACCATTTCTTTAAGCAACAGCTGTTCTTCACAGCTCTTACCTGCCCACACACTTTCGTGGGACTGAGGGATTTTGGCAGGGCTGGAAGGGTGGTGGGAGAACAGCCAGGCAGGACCATGGCTGAGCCAGAACCCCATCTCCCAGAAAGTCAGATTTCCTTCCCTCCATCCCTGGGCCAGATTATCCCAGGAGCAGATGCCTTTGGGGCTCAGGCAGTTTTCTGACCCAAGAGACGATGGATTTAGTGTGCTGGAGAGGGCTCTACAAGCATGGGGAGTGGATGAAAGGTGCCAAAATACCTTTCCTGAGCCATTTACAGCCTCTCTGTGACTACAGAGGTTGAAAAGTTACAAGCAATAATCACGTTTTGTCAAACAGACCCAGGTTACTCAGGGTAACCTGCTCTAACCTGGAAAATAAACTGCTGAGGAAATGCTGGAAATGTGGGGGAATCAACCAGGCTTTGCTGACGGGGCTCAGTCTGGGCTGGATTACTTGTCCTTGATAGTGCCTAACAAGAAATAACTGTTTTGTAGGACTGCTAACGCTGATGTTGGATCTGGGTCAATTGCATGGATGATGTCATCATTCCAAATAATTGGAATATTTTTGTAGTTAGCAGACAGACTGTGAGCTGCACAGCCCCAAGCAAGCAGAGTCTGTCTGAGAGCTCAATGGTTCAGTCATTATCTACACTCGGCCAACACAAGGGTCATTCGTGCCTTAATTTCAGGAAGAATCCTCCTGCCCTGGCTTAGATCAATGCAGAGGGCAACAGAGCTGAGAGTCTGCTCATTCTCACTCAGTCCAAAGAGCAGTGCTGGTACCAGCTGGAATTCACATCCATGCCAGCTGCTTCCCAGAGTTAATCCCTGTGATAAAGAATCAAAACTTTCATGAAGACCTTGGCTGGGGCTTTCCAAATAATCTAGAACAGGGCTCCTCTCTTGTGTCCCCGAGATTCCTGGGAGCTCTTGCTCAGACCCAGAATTGCAGTTTTCCTCATCACTTGGGATTTGTCCCTCTTTTTTCAGGCTCACTTCAGAAGTGTGAGAAGCGTCAGACACACATTCCCTGTGTTGTTCTTTGCTCCTCTTTCAGCTGCATTCTGAGCTGTGCAATAAAACCTCTTATTTAGATTTTGGATCACTCACTGCTCTCCACCCTTGGGAAAAGAGTAACTTCACGTGTGAGTGGCAGAAGCAGCTCCTGCCCCTCGTGCCTGGGTGTTCAATGACCTCACCTGAGCAGAGATGGGACATTTCACACAGCCCTGCACACCTTGTCACCAGTGGCAGCTCCTGCTCGGGCTGGCATCTGTCAGTCCCCAGCTGTTCAGGACCAGCAGCAATAACCATTGCCATTCAGAGATCACCAGGGCCATCATCACTGGTGACCTGATCCACAATTTGGGATTAATAAAAGCAAGGCAGAGTGAAATAATTCACCTGTTTCCTTCACCACATGGGCCATTAACAGTACAAATGTAGAATGTGCAGTCAATAAAAGAGCAGGGAGGGGATTCTCACAGGCTGTGAACTCCCATCCTGACACCATGTATAATTCAAGAAAAACTTCTTGAGCATCTCCTTAATATCAACCAATCATCCCTGTTTAGTTTAAGGAAAGGCTCCTACACAGCACTGTGCGCAATAGAAATCTTCTGGTATTTCTGAAGTAAACATATAAAAAGAGAAAAAGATGAGTATTCCTTTCTACCTTCATTTCGTTGTTCCCTAGTGGGAGACTGGGAAGGCAGCTGGAGCAAACCCCATCCATACTCTGGACATGGCATTATAGACATTATGATGCCTCTGTTGCAAATAATGAATAAAAGCTGGGCTTTGCTCTGGCTTTGGACTAATGCAGCACAATCAGTGAAGTTACTCCTGTGTTAAGTCAGAAGCAAGAGCCAAGTACAACAAAATAAACCTCTCTCTGGTACCTGGAGTGACTCAGCTTACGTGGGCACTGCATGTACCTTTGATTGAATTATACACACAGCCATAATTTTAAGAGGTTGATACAGCAGGCACCCAACACAGGGGAGAAAACCTCAGCTAAATTAAATTAATTATAGGTGTATATACTTAATAGAGTTAATTGAGCTATGGAGGTTACTCAGAGTGCATGCTTGGTAGCATCAGGTTACACCTTGTCTATTTTAAGGGTTTCTCCCCTTGGAGCTTGTGTGGGTTCCAGACTTTGTCATGGAGCACAAATCCTGTCCTTGACTGCCCTGGAAGGGTCTCAGGCTGCAGGAAGGAGCTGCTGGTTCAGGTGGTGACATTTGGCAAGGAGCAGAGAGCCCATGTGACAGCAGCCCTGAGAGCCAGCTGCACACCTTCCCTGCAGGGACATCCCTGCTCAGGGCCCACCTGGGTACAGCCCTCCCCCACCCAGTGCAGCGTGAGCCCAGCCCACCCTGCCAGGTGACAGACACTGTGACCTGTGTCCCTCCATCAGAAGAGGGATTTGTCACCCTGGAGCCAGGGTGTGAGGAGATGGGTGCCCTGCACCTCTGGCTTCTCCCAGGGCAGAAACAGCTCCTGCCTCCACCCTCTCAGCTTCCTCTCCTGTCTGTAACAAAGCAGGTGTGACAACAAAGGCCCAGCTTCATCATTCATCTCAGACATCAAATTACTCCCACCCACAGGACTACATTTGCAACTCTCTCACGTATGCTGTGACTCAGGAGTGGCACTTTTATCTGGGGAAGCAGAATGCAGATCTGAACAGCACTGCTGTCTCCTGGAGGAGATAACTTGTCTCTGTTCAGAGCCCTCGTTCTGGGCTTGCCTTCTATCACACAGCTCCGTTTGGCAGGGGCTGCCTGGCGTCTGTGATACCAGGCACTGAATTACTTCAGAAAAACAGACTTATTCTTTCTATAAAAACAAATGACTAATTAAAAGTGGTTTTAATTTTGTAATTCATATTTTCTTGGGATTGTCCCAGACTCTGGAGTCCATGCTCCACACCCTGTCCTTCTGGAGAAATTTGGCAAGGGAAAGCACTGTGAGATTTGTTCCCTTTCCTCTCCCTTACTTCTAAAATCCCTCCTCCCCCTTCTCCCTTCCTGCAACTGGTAAATTGTGAAGAACAGGAATGTTCCTGGGAAGAAACCCAGGCAGAATTGCATTCAGAACAAGTCAAGGATTTCTTGCATAGCTGAAGCATGTGTTTGCAATTGCCAATTGCTGGAGCACGTAAGCCCTGCCAGCGAGTGCTGTTCCCTTCAGATGTTCTCAGAGAGCTCCAGGCAGCGTCCAGGGCAGCCTGGGGACAATCTGAGCTGAGGAATTGCTCCATGGCCCATCTGTTCACGATGCCAGGACAAAAAGGTTCTCAGTGAAAGGATGGCAAAGAGCCACTCCTACCATTGCAAGGAGCTGTGTTATGAATGGTCAGAAACTCTGCTCTGGGACCTCCCCCAGCCACAAACTGGTTCCATGAGAGAGCTTGGCTGCTACCACCAACCTGTCAGCCCAGGCTACAGGCAGCTTTTGGGATTGATGCTCTCCAGAATAGTCAGCATGTGCTACCCCAACAAAGGACAAAACCACATGATCCCTAATTACAACTGCTGAGAAGCAGCAGAGAGCCAGCAACTACAGCCTGTTCTCCCTTCAGCCTGAGAGGTGCCACTGATCTGGAGAGAAAACTACTCTTCTAAGGGGTGCTGTTCAGTGGTTCAAAACTGGAACCTGACAGGGCCAGGAAGGATGGGAATTGGGGGCTGGGACACTGGTTGGAAAAAGCAGCTTCAACGTATTTGTGAGGAAGCTTTTGTCCTTGGCACTACACGGAGCACAGGCTATTACGGAAGCACAGAGTGAGCCCTTGCTCAGGCTGATGCTGCTACTGGGGAAAGGCAGGTTGATGAAAGCATCACTTGTCTTTCCAATGACCTTATCATGTGAGCTGAGCCTGCCAAGAGCTGTCTCTCTCTCTGTGCTCCTCGTGGCCCCAGCCAAGACTCCTGGATGCTCTGTGCCGTATCCGATACCTCTCGGCGTCGCTGGCAGGCTCCCAGGGCTCACACACGTCCTGCGTGGGACCAGGACACCTCTGTGCTTTGCTGCCTCCAGCCTGTCTCACTTCCAGACAGGTCCAATCTGATTTTGCGATTTTTTGAGTATAAGGAACACCCTGAGCTTGAGGGAGGAACTCAAGGAACAGAAGTGTCTTCCAAAGCAAATCCTTGACCTCTGTAGCTGCGTGGCTGGGCTGGCTCCTTTTCATGCTTCCCAATAGGGCTCCCAGGTCTTTACCGGTGTCTGGCAACAATAATGAGCAAGTAACACATGGGGGCAGCAGAAAGCTTTGCTTCCTTTTCTGGGAGTCTGTGGTTGGAGCATCCTTGCAAGGCTTCTGAAGAACCGAGGTGCTCCCAGGTTTGAGGGCCACTGTGGTGGGCACAAGCTGCAGCTGCTCAGACTCTGGAGAAGAATGTCGTAGGACAGAGAGGCTTTGTGGCCTCCTGGGACAGGATGTCACCACTGAATCCTGGGATTTTGTCACTGCATCTGGTCCTGCCCCAGTTCCTGCAAGCCCAGCCCAAGCTCCTGCACGCCCAGCCCAAGCACTGTCATGCTCATGTTCAAAGCATGTGCAGCCAGAAGACAGTGACAAAGTTGTCCACAATGGAAAATTGGCTGCAGTGAAAATTCCAGAGTCAGATCCCACTGCCTCCCACAGGACAAGCCTTACTGAGACTCTTGCACCACAGTGGGATGGGGCCCAACACATCCCTTTCAGTGAGGTGAAGCGAAAAAAGCAGCTCGTACCTCATCACTGTGAAGAAAGATGAAGGTTTCAACTGCTACCATTTATTCTCTCCAAGACTTGGAATTTTCAGGTAACAGGAAAATGCCTTGATCTTGGCTGTGAAGGTCTTAAAAGCCAAGTTTTCAGAGTAGGAATACTTCAGACAGGGAAGTGGCTACAATTTACACGGTATGGCTCTAAGGTTTTCTGGCAGGGCTATCTCCAGAATAGGTGTCATTTTTCCTGCTGTGAGTGAGCAGAACTTCAGAAATTCCTCTTCCACTTGGTATTTGCCTGATTGCTCACATCAGTCTCCCCACCATCAGAAATGTGGCACAAGCTGATGGAAATGGCAAGAAATAAAAAATCCAGCAAAAGCCAACCTTGTCATAGAAATGATGATGGCTTAATTATAATAAGGGGTGGGAAACAAAACATCCCTGTGCTCCATGAGTAATTTAAAAAGAGTAAAATCAGATAAATTCACAGATAGGAAAAGCATTTTCTGTAGCTGAGGCTGCTACTTTAATTGGAAAATGCTGTTAACACAACTCTGACCGAGGCGAGGGCAAGAGCTCAGCAGGGCTGGTGCAGATCTGCAAGTAAACAGCTGAATTGCTTCTCCCAGCCTCAATCTGCAAATTTCTGAAGCCAAAAGAACAGCTTTAAATGTAAAACTTCTGTTGGAGCTCATGCTTCAATTGGGCTGTGTGCCAGGACATGCAAAGGCTTAGGGCATTAAAAGTCTCATGGAGATGAAAAGACAGTGGGGAGTCATTTGAGTTGGCTTGTAATGCACTGAGCTGTAGCAGGATCTGCCTTCAGTCCCTTTAAACCAACTTGTGGGGAGGCAAACTGAGAAAACTGGTATTTTATCACTTGTAATTGTTACAGCAAAAGCTAAGGCTGGGCATGGCCCTGATGGAATTCCTGTGTCCCGCACACAGCCCTGCAGAGCAGTCCCAGCCCCAACCTGGCCTGGCCTTTCCAGTACCTGGGATGTGAAGCAGCCCCTGAAAAAGCCCCAAACCACAAAGTGACCCCCTCTAGGGATGTATGAGCTGCTCTGTTGGCTGTTGTTTTCTCTTCACTTCAAACCATCATCTCAGACAACCTCTAACCACAGAGTAACAGAACAGGTTTGCACTTACCCTGGTCCTACCAAGGAGCTCCAAGTGCTTTAGAAATCCCCAGCCAAGCAGGGCTATCGAGGTTCCTGTGCTGTTGCACAGTGGTTCCCCGAGTCACAGGGCACTTCACACCAGAAAGCACGTGTTGGAATGTCAGCACAGCCCAGATCCTGGGACACTGGGACGAGCATCCATCAAGAAATGAAGGATGTCAATAAACACTGAAAAAAGCTGTGAACAGCAGCAGCAACAGCAGCAAAGTGACACAAACACAGTGTGATCACCAGGTACCACCAAAGCTCACCTGGCCAAATCCAGCTGTTGTAAGGAAAAGGAAGAGGAGCAGGGCCATGTTTTTCACTGGTTAATGCTGCACCTGCCTGCATGGGATGCCTTCAGATGGACAGGCTGAGCATCACTACCTGGGGTCTGCGAAATCCTTTGCTGGGATTCTTCATTGCCAGAAGCTGCTTTACAATACCCCCAGCCATTCCCCTAAGTATCAGCTTGGACAAAATTAAAGACAAATTAATTCCCTTGGGTTTCAAGGACCCTGGGAAATCACTAATCAGGCTCCTGCTGAGCCAAAGGCAAGGAAGAACACTGTCAGCAACAAACACAGAAAATCTCCTCTAATTGGAGCCATGGAATGGGTGTGTGCTTCTGGGGAAACCTTTGTGTCCCTCTGGAGCACATTCACCACAAGGAGAGGAGCTCCAGTGGGCAGTGGGGGCTTTCATCATAGTGCCAGGGACTTCCTCAGATGACAGAAGGGAAAGAAAAGACACACCAAAGATACATTAGCATTAAAACTTCACCCTCAGTCTTTGTCCTGGCACAGGGTTCTGGTCTGAAGGGGGAGGGAAGTGTTTCCATTTCTTTTGAGGCTGGTGTTTGGAAACTCTCCTCAAAGCCAAGGGCCAAATGCTGCTCTTTCTCTTCAGGAAACAGTCCCAGGGCATGGTCAAAGACACCAATCACACAGGGGAGACTTTGTAGGTCCAAGGCCTGATGCCAGAAGGGAGTTTCACCGTGGTCTCCTCCATGAGAAGTTGGCTCCAGGGTCACACCCACAAGGACACCCTCAGTGTGGCGTGTTGGTGCATGGGAGCAGCTTGGCCACGATGCTTGGCCTTTAAATCTGCCAGATCCTGGGAAAACTATCCCAGAACCCTGTGCTTGGAGTGCTGAAATCAGAGCCTATATATGAGACAAAAAAAAGGGAAAAGAGGAACCATTAAAAGAATTAAAGGGACACAAGAGCAGATGAAAGGTGCAAAGTATCATCTTTTGTGTTCCCAGGTGGGACTCCACCAGCAGCAGAGGGAATACCAGAGAGAATCAGTGGGAGGTGGATCAAGTAACCCCCACCTCACCCCATTCCTTAAAATGCAAAACACACAAATGCTGAGCTCTTGCTCAAAGCAAAGCACCTTCCTCTCCTCTCATTGTTACGTGTAACCCAGAGCCTGTGGAAGCAGCAACAGTGAATTGAAGTGAGAAAAGGAGCTGGATTGAATTTGCTAAGGGAGACAAAAGCCCCTACAGGCATGTTGTTAAGAAAGAATGAGCACTAATTCTGTTTATTCTGATTCGTTTTGTTTGATTGTGCTTGATTGTGCTTGCCCTAGGAAATGTGAGAGCTGGTGGGGATCATATCAGCAAAGAAAATAGGAGAGCAACAAGTTGAAGGTTTAGAGTTCATGCAAACATCGTGCCAGCCACTGAACCAGAAGAAAAGAGTTGGGTCTGAGGCAGCCACTTATCTACTGATAAGATCCTCTTGGGGAATAATCTCAGGATGATGTGGAAGAGAGATGGGAAATGGTGCTGCAGAGCTAAGCCAAGCAGTCAGCAGAGAATATGGCATTGTTTGGGTTTTTCTTTTCTTTCCTCCTTATTCTTCCCCATTTTTTATTAGAACAAAGAGTATTTTTGCCTGTAAAAATCTTTGCGCCTAACGAGGTAACACCGGGGTGTGCTCCTGCACCAGAGCTGAACTTCTGGGTAGCTTTGATTCAACCTTCTGGAGAAAATCATTGTAAAACTCTTAGCTATGGATCTCTATATGACCATTACCTCAGCTTTAAACAGCTACATTTACAGCTCCTTGTTTGTGGAGATAAAATACATCACCATGGTTTTAACTTACCAGAAAGTGTCTCCCACCAGCTGCTCTCTGAAGTGCCAGAGGAAGGAGATCAGGTCCCAGGTGGCCAGAGGACACAGGCTGTGGCTGGCCAGGAGCAGGAGCTGTCAAACACGAGGCATCTGGAGAGGTGAGGAAATTCAGGACAACTTCTTGGTCCAGCAGATAAACCTTCCTGCCTTTTTTAACAGATGTGATGTGCTTACAGATGTTCCCTGAAAGGGGCAGCAGAGACCAATCCCACATGATGAACAGAAAGCGCCATCCTGATTGGGGAGAAATAAAAATGAAGAGCAAGAATTATTAGCAATGTTTGTTTTCTTTGGCATACAGAGGCTCCACCATGTGTCCACTCAAATAAAAACAGCTTGGACCCATCCAGGCCAAACTGGGCCTGCTTGGTAGAATCTTGATCGACTCTGTGATCACTTCCTTCAGCTGCTTTTGAGAGGAGGGCACCAGCTCTGCCCAGACGTGGATGCTGGGTGTGCAGACATTGTGGAGCTCTAAATAATGCACTGATTTAACACCTATGTGACTACAGCAGCACAGCAGCCTTTGGGCTGGCAGGGGGAGCAGTGTAATTTGGGAAGGGTTTACCAACAGGCTCATCAGTACCTGCACTGCAGCTCACCACTAACACAGTTTGGCTCCCACCTAACCTTGAAAGAGGGAGATGAGGAAAAGGGCTGCTTAGACTATCAAGGTTCCCAACAGTCCATGCTGGTGTGAAGGTGTGAAGCAGGGAACCCCATCTTGGACTATCTTCACTATCTCTCCAGGCTCTCTTGAACCACTCAGAGTTAATTCCAGAGCTGATCCAAGTTGCTGCCTGGAGAAAAAGGCACAGTTATTTACCTGCAGCAAATCCCATGTGTTACTTCATCCCAGTCTCTTATCCCAGCCTGTCCTGTTGCTTTAACTGCCTTCTGCCCCTCTCTAGCACTGTCCACAATCCCCAGAGGAGAGGAAGTCCAAGAGCTCCAATCATGGGACAATAAAACAGGTACAAACCATGCACCAGTCTCTTCATCAAGGATTTGAAAGAGGCCCTAAGATTTGAAAGCACCAAAGCAAGCAGGGGCCAGTGTGAGGTGAGAACCCAGCAGAGGAGCTGAGGCAGCAAGAGCTTCATCAGGAAACCAAGAACCCTCTCTGGTCCTGCTCTCAGGATAGCACAGCACACCAGCAAATCTGGCTGCAGACTGAAATCTTGGCTTCCCCTGAAGCCAGTGGCAAACATCCCACTGGCTTCAATGGGAGCAGGACTTCATGCCAGATCTCGTGCTTCCCATTCCTTTGCTGTAGCCATGAGAGCAAACTTCCCTTCCAAGGCTGTGTCTGCAGCTAGAGCTTCCAGGAGCAGGAGAATGGCTCTCCTTGCAGCCTGAGAAGTATCAATGGGAAAGGAAAGACTTATTTTTAACAGAAACGGTGACTGTCCTAGAGAACAACTTGCTTAGAATTATGGGGCTCTCTTGAAGCCATTTCTTTCACTCTTAAAAATTCCTCTTAGGCTTTAGGTGCCCACAGGGTGCCCAGCAGCTCAAGCACAGCTTTTGGCTGTGATGAAATCACAAGTGGGGGAAGTGGTTTGAGCTGGGTTATGCACCTATCAACACTCATCTCTCCTAGTCTTAACATCCCTCATTCCACACCAGCTCACCCAGCAGCACCTGGACACAGTGAGACTTACAGCAAACAGGCAGGAGCAGATTAAGTTTGCCCATTTCTGCTTCTGCTTTTATCACAACAGAGTTGATGAAGGAAGGTGAAGAAAGGGATGCTGGAAGAGCTGTGCACTGACCACACAGGGCTCTGCGTTTGCTCTGGCACGAGCATCCCTCTGCTGAGATGAGCATCTTGAGACCCCCAAGCTGTTTGTGAGGTGGCAAGGTCACGTCTCTCATTTCCTGCAAATCTTTGCTTTCCTTGGCAGAAATGAAGGACTTTGTTAGGGAAATCTTGGTGGGTGTTTTGTGATCAGTCAAGCACAGCATATTACTCGAGGGTGTATACAGGACCTCCCGTCTTCTTGACGTAGGAAAATGATTCTGCTTGCTCCAGAAATTCAGGAGTCACCAGCATGGTGCTCACCACCTGTATTATTCCTGAGGTCACGTGGCATGTCTACTGGACAGATTGATGTCTGTACAGCTGACTGTTTGCATATCAATTCTAGAGGCAAAGGAAATTCTTCAAATCCCAGAGCACAAATGTGCACTGCTACAGAAAAGCAGGTGGAGATGTGCCAAGTTACAGCTCCTTAGCTGCTGCCCCTGTAAGGAATGCCCTGCGAGGAAAACTGGAAAATATTTCATGAAAGAGCAAAGATAACACAAGAAAATCTGGCAAAGGGTAGAATTTAATATTAATGGCTTTCCTTTAGTCACTGTATTTCCTGTTCCTAAGTTAACCCTCTAAAATCAGCCACGGTCAGAGAAGGGCTATAAACTTTTGCACATCTCAAAGGTGCTTCACTGAAAGATCTCAGAGCACTTTGCAAATGTCAGGGACTGCTGAGGGATGGCTTTTCCCTGAGGAGACTGTCCATGCAGCCAATGGGTAGATGCTCCTTTGGCTGCTGAGGCCAAACATTGAAAATTTTGGCTGCTCTGTAAGAACATCTTCCCTCTTTGACTCCCAGGTTCCTGTCATCACAGGAACCCAAAAACGAGAGGCGCTCAGCTTCCCGTGAGCTCAGTGTAAAAAAAACCCTTCCTCATGGCCAGGTGGGTAACACACACACAGCAGGGATGTACTGGTGCCATTCCAGCCCAGCAGCCACTTTAGGATCTTGTCCTTGGAGACCTCAGGGTTACACAGAGACAGCTCATGGCTGTGCCTGGCTCACCTGCTGCTGTATCTGCACATCACCATTACAGCACAATGAAACTTGCCTTGAAAGGGAGCTGGACCAGCCCCACCTCCCCATCCTTCCCTGCCAACTGGTGCTTGCCTGGAGGAGTCCAAAATTAGTCCAAGCAGATAAGAGAAGGACAACGTGGCTCCTTTGAGTCCTGCAGTCCTTTGCTCACAGGGGATCCTTCTATGCCCACCCACATCTTCCTCTAACCTGGCAAAGTACCTGAATTACTGAGCTGACTTGCCAAGAGAGATTTAGGCTGGAAACCTCTCTAGAAAGATGTCTCTCATTAGGAGCAGGGAGCTGGCTGGGGCACAGGGCTGGGAGAGGAGTGTTACTCATTCCTGCCTCACACTGGGCCCTTCAGACACTCTCCTCTCCTGCAGGATGCACTGTTCTGTGACTGCTGGCAGAAATTAATGAGCAGAGATGGTTGAAAAATTTTCCATCAAAACAGTGTTTCTGCTTTGCCAGAAGATAGCTGAAAAATTAAGTGGAAAAATTAGAGAAGAGAGCCTGGGTTTTGGCTGACATTGCTGGTCCAAAAAATCCCAAACTTGGGATTTTTTAGCCAAAAATGGAAACATTTGGGGAAGGCAGGGGAGGAAAGGGAGGTGTCTGGCAAGACTTAGTGATACCCTGAAAAAGATCTACAAAAATTCTGACAAATATGAGGGTGTTTTTGTCAATTCTATCTTTTTTTTTTTTTTTTCATAGTGAAGGATACTTCTGCTTTTAGAACCATCCTTTAGGGAGGCTAAAAACAAGTAAATAAGTTTTTTCTTTCTTACACATATGGCTATAGATCCCCCATAGCTTGTGGCATAAGCACAGGCAGCAACTGCTCTGGAGAGACACATCAGAAAGACCAGATCTTTGCTAGGAGCTGCCCAAGAGCTGATTACCCCCAAACTGTAACTCTCAGAAAGGGACACACACAGAGCTGCTGCTGCTGTGAGTTTGTACAGCTGATGGGAAGCCTCAATAACCTCTCAGCTGCCTTGCACACAAATAAACTGAGCCATGGGGACAGCCAGGGAACAGGGCTTGTGATGGAAGGCACTGTGCACCCAGCTGCTGCAAAACCACCCCTGCTGAACACTCAGGCAGCCACAGGCAGAGTTGTTGTTGCAGGGAGAATGGCACTTGAATACCTGGGAACCCACAGAAAGCTCTTTTCCATCTTGCTTTCACAATAACGTGGTTTTTCCTTTTGCCCTTTAAAATTGTTTCTTCAGCAAAACATGGTTAAGAAGAAATAAAAAAGAAAGAGATGGAATCTTCCTTACCCTCTGGGAAATGTGGCTGACAGCATTTCCTGGGCTCAGTGACACTGTCCCCTTCTCAAGGCATTGCTGGCCAGGGATGTGAAGTGATGGGGGGAAGAAGCCACGAGTGAGGGCAGCTGGCAGCTCCAGGGTGATGATGCCTGAGGAGAGCAGAATTCCAAATTCCAGCAGGGCCCTCCTTCCTCCACACAAACCTAGGCATGGAACAGAGCTGATAGTGCTGAAGCCAGCGCAGCACAGGTGGCACCAGCTCTGTGAGAAAACCAAATGTTGTTATTGAGCAGTGGGGAGCAGGGGAGGTACAATTTATAATGATTTTCTAAGGAATCAGATCATGATGCTGGACAGGATTTATATTTTAAACAACAGCTAACTTTAAAATTCAATCTAGATGTGGATTTCATACCTTTTCCTTAATGAGAGCAGCACTGGAGGGAGCAGGCTCAGGAGTTCTGCTGTGTCCTGGCAGGAACTGCTGCAGGTTCCCTTGCTGACAGCCTGAGCTTGACTCTCATCCCACCATGGCCCAGGGTTTCAGTCCCAGCCACTTCCACCACAAGCAGCTCTGGCTCAGAGGCCCCAGAGTGATAAAAGACTTCTTGTGTGATCATCTCAGGAGGGAAGTTCGGTGCCAAATAAAGCTGCAGTCTGGTTGGGTCCTTTTGTCATCAGAGACAAAATCAAGGGGAAAACTACAGAGCTGGGGAAAGAAATGGAAGCTGAAAAACATTCAGATAATGTCTTTTCTAAGAAAATGAAAAAAGTCCTGCCAAAGAATGGCTTGTCTGGTTTTGCTGGAGAGGCTGCACTGATCTGGGTGCAACATAAAGGACTCTGTTATAGGATTTCCCTTGTTCACTGATCCCTCAGCAGTCTGAGTACTTTCACTCCCTGTCTCCAGGAAGGCTCCAGTGATGGTGCACTGTGCAGTGACCTTACAGAAAGCTGCCAGGATCCTTCAGCAGGTGATGGTTTGTGGGGTGGTAGAGCCAGCCCTGCAGACTGGTGAGCTACCAGTGCTCTCCTGGTGAAAAATGAGCATTTTCCTCCAGTCCAGGCCACATGGAGAGCAGCATCCCATCCCATTCTTCCCTACATCATCAGAAGTGTGACTGCATGGAATTGGAGCACATCTGGCATGGATCTTCTCTGCCTGGAACTCCACAGCACACTGGTGTCTGCACTGACACTCTCCAGCAAGAAGAAAATATCCCTTTCCTCATGGAAATGCTCCCCATGGTGGTGGAGAAAGCACAAAGGAACACTTGATTTTCACTCTACCAAAGAAGAGAGTCCCCAGCAGTGGTACTTGGTGAGCATGGGGACGGTGTGGGGATAAAGTGTTCCACATTTTGGAAGGAAATTTCCTGCCACAGCAAGCAGGGTGCTGTCAGGGTGCTGCAAGAGACAGCTGAGGCTGCCATGGACAGCAGGAGAGTGAAGGGAGCAGGTGGAGTTGGTGGAGGCAGAAGTGACCTCCAAGGAGGGGAGGAGGGGTTTTATTTTCCTCTTGATCCTTCTGTGCCAGTGCACCAGAGCTATCTGACCCCACCTGCCTTTAGTGACCTTGGCTGAGATGTCTTAAATAAAAAAAAACCAACTGAGCTCACAGGGAAGGGCAATGGCTTGGGCAGCAATGGGGATTAGGAATAAGAGAAAAACAGCAAACAGCTACATGCAAAATAGGCAAAGTAAGTATATAATCCTACTGGATTTCTAGGAGAGATATTGGCACATACCAGGAACATTTCAAGCCAAATGTATGACAGCATTCCTTACACCCCTCCCACCCACTGCCATCCCCCAGCTTAATGCAAAGCCCTTTGGCTTCCCCAGGCTTAGAGCTACATTTTATTGTTCAAACAGGTCAACAATTGCAATCAGATGCTGACTGCAGGCAAGGCACAAACACGATGATGTGTTAATGCACAGCACCACTTGGGTGGAGTTTCTGCAGTGCTGCTGCAGTGAATGGTCCTGTGCAGGGTGGCAGCTGGGCTGGCATCTCCCAAGGCTGCCTCAGAAAACTGGGAAGCCCATCAGTGTTGTGCCATGAATCCAGTGTGACATCAGTAAATGAGCTCTGTTATTAAAGTATAAACTCCATTTCTGGAAATCGCTGTGGGAGGAGGGCTCTCACACCAACTCTGCTTTGGTTTGTTATGAAATCATAGAATTGTTTAGGCTGGAAAAGACCTTTAGGATGATCAAGTCCAACCCAGCATTGCCAAGTCGACCACTCCACCATGGTCCTGAGTTTTTAAGGCTGCTTTAGAAAGATGCTGCTCCCACCTCCAAGAAGTGCCCTTTTAACAAGAATTGAGCTGGAGTGGAATACAGATAATGGCATCTTGGTAAGACAGGCTGGGAGAGGACCCTAGAGGTGTATCTGTGTGCAGCTGTCTGCAAAAACAACCTTCACCATGCTGGGGAGGAGCTAAACAGTACAAAGATTCTGGCTAGTGCCTACAACAAAGACATCCAAAACACTTGGCACTGAAGTAATTCTGTTTATTTCACACCAGGGGAGAGTGCAGCTAGGTTATGCAGATACCTTCCCAATCGATGGGGAATCGATGGGAACATCAATTTCCACATGCTCAGCGCTGTTTGTTTTCAGGGGGTGCCTGTGGAGCTGCTGCTCCCCCCCAGCTCTGGCACAGCAAGAACAACCTTCCCCAAAAGCACTCTCAGAACCCTCTCCCGAGGCAGAGGCTTCTCCCTCCCCACAGCCTGCCCAGGCAAACACAGAGATATCCCAAACAGAGCCCGGGATGCTCTTCCCAGACAGGAATTTTCTACTGTTGTGTCACTGACCACAGACCTGGCAAGGCATTATTCAGGTGTTAACATCTCCGTGCTTTATTTTGCAACCTGACCACGACAAGACCCATCATTTCTTTGTTTGTAACCACACTGAGAACTCTCAGGTGCTGAAATTTTACTGCCAAATGACCTTTTACACCGACCACAGCAATTAAACAGTTGGCTTGGATTTAACCAAATCCCAGTCTCAGTCCAGTATTACACAGATGCATAATGTACCACTTGCAGCTTCACTCCTTTCTCTTAATTTTCATGCTGTTTGGTTTGCTTTGTATTTTTGTTTCAAGTTCAGAAACCTTATTAAAGTTGTTATGGAAAAAATAAATTTATTATTCAACACATTCAATTTGTTCAAAATGGAATGATCCTCTTTTTTTTTTTTTGGCTTTCATTTACAACTGGTTCCATTCAGTTTGACTGTTTTTTTCTCTTTTTCTATTTATAACCAGCACCAAGAAGAAAATTACCATGGATACAGTACATATGCAAATTAGCTAATGGAAAAATATATACATTTCACTCTGTAGTGAGAAAACTTAAATGATATTATTGCCATGGAGAATATATCCCTGTATTATAATAAAATATCAAGCAATAATCGACTGCTAAGATTCTTTTCCACCGACAAAAAATAGCACCATACATGAGATAGTGAGAATCTACACTCAATAACACAATTGTGCAACTAGAAATGTACAGTACTTTAGTAACAGTACAGAGTATTGTTTACAATATGGAAATACCACCACTGTAATCAAAAGAGCACCGATCTCTTATGAACAACTAAGAAAAGTATTGTCATAGATACACTGAAACAAACAGCTTTTCTTTTCACCAGAATGTGGGAACTGAGGGCAGAGCATAGCTGTGACTTCATTGTAAAGCTCCTATAAAGTGATAAAAACCAGAAGTGCAGGAATATTGAAAAGAATTAAATTTTTTTTTGTTATTATTTTGCTGGCTGTTATGTGATGGGAAGGTTGTCACCATGTGAAGTAAGAGAACTGGATAAAATGGAGCTGTGTCGTGCCATCAGTTCTTAATCAATGTTGAAGAGTTTGATTATAAAAAATAAAAGGTTGATGCATGCTAATCTGTGAGCTGGGAGAGCAAGTGAGGTGTTTTTTCCTCAGTGCTCAGACAGTTGAAAAAAAAAACCTTGTAAGTTCCTGTTTCCTTAGGTGGGACCCAGAACTTGGACCCAAGTGTCCTTTGGGTCCAGAACCCAGCAGATTGGGTCAGGCCACAGGTCCAACCAGCCTAGCACCCTGTTCTGGACAGTGGCCAGCAGTGAATTATTACTGAAAAATACAAAACCTAAAATCCTTCCTCTCCTATGTCCTACCTTTTGCTTAGAGAGGGTTACAGATCAGCACCAGAAGGAAAACGTTCCCTGCTGTGGAGAAGCACCTTTGATTCCCAGCAATGATAATTCACACAATTCTGCCAAGGTAACAGAGAAAATGTTGCCCATGAGAAGAAAAACTGCACATTCCAAACTGAGCGAGGGGTGTCAGGGGACCCAGGGGTGGCTGTGGGGACAGGGAGGCAGCAAGGACAGTCCCAGTGTCACTGCAGGCAAAGAGGGAAAACACCACAGTGAATTATGAACATAAACCAGGTCCTCTGGGCTCTCTGATCTCTTAGGCCCTTCTCATTAGCAGTTCTTCTACCTGTTAATTTGCCTAATTGAGTATCACCTGGCATTGCCTAAATCTTCTCTGTCACCCCTGCCAGTAATTTTCCATTGATTACTTGCTAAATACTTAGACAACCTCTGTGCTGGGGGACAGGGTGGGGATAACAGAAAAAGGAGGTGTGATCCTGATTATAAATTGCCAAAAAAATCCAGTATAACAAAAACTAAGTTGGAATCATTTCCCTGATGAGAGAAAATCATCTGAGGCACAGGAAAGCAGATCTGTTTGAGACAGGCACTTGAGGAAAAAGGGTGTGCAAATGTGCCCTTGTGCATCAGGCCAGCCCTGGTGTGCACACACTCATTTGCACTAACAAGCACAGATGTAAATGTGAAGCCCACACAGGATTAGTCTGTTGATGAACATTATCTTCCTGTGCTTGAAAAATTTAGCCCTTAATAAAATGCTAAGAGGTTATTCCAGTGAGGTCCTGGATATGGAAAGAATTGTACTAAACAAAAATTGCTTTAAAGACATGTTAGGTACTAAGGGTTTTTATCCTTCCTTGCATTGGCAAAAAGAGAAAACAGCAACAAAGACAAGCTGGGGCCAGGTGTGAGCTGCAATCCAGCCTGGCCCAGGGCTGGGGGAGTAGCTGGGCTTGGTTCTGTGCTCAGCTCCAAGGAGTCAAACAGTCACACACAGTTCTAGAGCGAGTTCAAAGCTGCAATTATGCAAAGGGCTCTGCTCCTGTCACCAGGAGGGGGCTGAAACTCAACCATGGCCTTGGGCCCTGGCAAGGGAAATGACACTTGTTGGAGCAAGATGTGATAGGGAGACTCTGATGTGTGTGACAACAGAGGGGACAAGCCCTGCTCTGGGCAGAGCTCCTGTTTCAAGTCTCACACCACAGAGAGGAGTCTGGTTTAAAGTGCAGAGACATGGCAGAGAGCATTGTGTGTGCAGCACCTGTGAGTGCTCTGACAGCACCACAGAAGTGAGACAGGGAGCATTCAAAGACAGCGAGTAAATTCCCAACCCTTCCTGAAAGCAATGGAAGCCTGAGCCCTCTGGCTTCCCACAAGCTCCAGGTGACCCTTGGAATGTCTTGTATTCCTGGCTACTCCAAAGGCTACGTAACCTCAGCTGTATAAAAGAACCCAGAGATAGGAAACACCTGTTCTCCTCCCCACTACATCCTTTTCATAAAGATTGTTCCAAATTCAGTTTCTGTTCCAGCCCTATCCAGTTTCACAGACCTCTTATAAGAACCAACAGTCTCATTATCTGATTGACTTCTAAAAATTGGAGAGAGCTTAGGCCAAGCAATCCCTCAGTGAGCTCTGCTGGATGAAATGATTCCTGGCTTCTCCCATCTCAAGTAAATGGTTCTTATTTAAAAATAACTATCTACGGCTGTTAATAAGCTTCCATTTCATTAAGCTCAGAGAAAATTTAGGTTTCATAAAAGAAACTCTATTATTCTGGGGAAAAGATAGAGAGGATTGTTTTTTTTAAAATTAGAAGGAAAAGCACTCCTTATTAGTGGCTCTAAAATATGACTTGGAATGTTGGGTATAATTATACTGAGTTTTCTGTAGGAAATTCAGAGATGTCCATCCTCTGCTATCAGTTTTCACAAGCTTTTACAGAAAATCCTCTCTTTAAACTAAGCCTTTCATTTATGCGTGTCCCTCCAAGCCCACTCTGCAGTGGGATAACTGCTGGGGATTGAAAACAACAGCTAAAAGCCAAGATTAAAAGATTAAGTAATGTCTCTACCTTTGCTGAATTATTTTGCCAGAGGCCTTCCTCCATGGAGGTACCCACAACCTTATCCAATGTAATCACTTTGCAACTCTTGTCCTTTTCTTTAATGTTAGCAAGCCATCCAGTGGCTGGTGATTTAATATATTAAAAAAGCATTAATGAAAAATGTGAGGATGTCAAAATACTCAGAAATGATTGGCTCCTTGAGATGACCCTTTCTGTGTGTTTTTTTTTAAGGTGGATGAGCGGATGACTTTGGTATCCAGTCTGTAGGATTAGTTTCAAGTCTCATTAGGTGTGCTTTGGGATCCACCACGCTGTAGCAACTCATGAAGTTCCAGTACTCAGACCTACTAGTCCATGATTTCCATACAAACAGCTGGAAGACTCTAAGGAGTGGCACAGGTTCATTAACTCTTCTGCTGCATCTTGTTTGCATAAAAGTCTCTGCACGTCTGGCAGCAGCGCTGGTACCACCTCATGTCCTGGCACAGGTTCTTCTCCCGGATCACCCTGCAGTACACTGTCCACTGGTCCCCCGTGCACTTGTACGTGAGGGCAGCTTGGGAGGAGACAAGAAAGGAGAAACTGCCAGGTTAGCCAGGAACAGCACTGCAGGTGTGGCCAAACGCCCTGCACCTGAGGGGAGGGAGGGCCACCCTCGCTGCCGGCAATGGAGAGCTGGTGATGTTCTCTCTACCAAAATATCAGGCTCTCGGTAGTGCTTCCCTCCTTCCCTGGACACGAATGGGGAGTGCAAACCTCCTCGTGTTGCAGCTGTTTTGTCTGAGAGGCAAAGAGGCCCGGATGAACAGAGCATCCAAAGATTCAGGCCAGATTTAAGGCCATGAACTCCACACTGTGGTCAGTAGGATGGAGATGAATACATCACACACCTGGCAAGAACACCTGAGACAGACCTTATGAGATGGGAGAGGTCACATAATAGAAACTGAGCCACAAACAAGGCCAGGACTAGTATTTCAGAGGTCCAATGTCCCTCATAGGTTGTGAAGGAAGACAGGAAGGAAGTGACAGAATAAACCCCTCTGAATGTGTCATCACTGAGAGACACTGGACACAGACATAGAAGTCAGGTGAGGTGAACTCCACACTTAGATACTCCTGCAAATGTTATCCAGGACAAAAAACCATTCTGAAGTAGGGACAAGGTAGCATGGGTTCTGTAGACTACTGTTTTTTCCATTTTTTCTGAGGCTCCCATTGCAGAAAACAGAAAATTCTCTTTAAAGATAATCCAATTAGAGTTGTTTATAAGCGAGAAGAGCAAAAGACTCAATGATATGTCTTTCTGCTAATATCAAATATCATTGTTCCTGGCTCTGGTGATTCCAAGCCTGGTTTAGAAACAAAAGCATCCCAAATTACTTGCAGATTACTTTCAGCAGGGACTTGAGCCTCCTCAGCTTCTAAACACGTGAGCATTTTATTGCTTTGTCCTGAAACGTGAATTAGGATGGATTTCTTGTCTCATCAGTGAATCAAGGGCTTACTTCTCAAATGAAATGTTTTCCTTTCACTATGCTCTTAGTGTTAAAATATCTGGGAAGTACTTTCATATGTTCTCTACCAAAAGAGGTTAGAAGCCCCTCAGCATGAGTGTATTTGCAAGAATAAAGTCCCCATTTTCTCTTTAAAACATCTGGTAAACCTTTGGGGAAAATATTTCAGTTCAGAAGCTTCAAGTCCTGTCCTACTTTAAGTGTTATTTAATACTGGACAGCACTATTAGAAAACGGTTCTCTATGATTTAGCAGCTCTGTGTTTTCATGTGTGTTAGAGGTTTCTTAGCCTGTAAGATCAGCTCAGCAGTGAGGAAGGAGGCTGCTCTTTCTGGTAACCTCTTCTTGTTTACAACCCAGCCTCTTGTCACAGAATGGGACAGGAGGCACCCATGAGGCTGTCAGTGTAGTTGATGCCTTAATTTAGCTTGATCTTACTGGTGATGATGTGTGAAATGTAAAGAAACCAACTTGGTTCTTGGAGCTGTGAAGGAACACACAGGGCTGAAGTTTGGAAAAATATATTTTTAGTATATTTATATTTTTATCCCCTTATAAACCGAGGAAATACAATGTGGAAAATCATAAAATCCCCACAAATTTGTATTAACAGAGGCATTCTTAACTACTGTAATGTCTTAAATACAATGTTATGGTGTTTCAGGAAACAGATGGTTATCACCATGTTCCTATCTCAGCCAGGGACACAGGGAATGCAGGGAGGGTGAGGAGGACAGTGACAGAAAATCACAGGGTTTACAGGAAGAGGCTGGATGTTCTCTTGCTCCCCTGGGCAAATCAATGCATCAAGCCACCTGTCAGGGTCATGTATTTTCTTGGGGCACAATGAATAAATGATCCTACTTTACACTGACCGCAGCACAGGCAGGGCGTGGAGAGGTTTGTGATGGAGAAAGAAGCACTGCTAGCTCCCTCACCTCTGTGATTAATCAATCAATCGATCCATCAATCCAATCAATCAGCCGCCATTTGTGTGCTCCTGTTGCTCCCTCAGCTCCATCCTCTCTGCCAAGCACTCCACTTGGGCACAGACCGAGGCAGGGATTAGACAGGACCTACTCACACCAGACCTTCAGTCTGGAGTCTGGCTGAGCCTCTCCCACCTTGTGACCCTGCAGCCCCACTTTTATCGCACTGGGCACCCTGGGCAGGTGGCACCGCCCCCCCCCCGGCCCCCGACTCACCGAGCCTGGGCGAGGTGATGGTGTTGACGTTGATCTTGTCGTTGCAGACCTCCTGGTGGCACTGCCTGTAGGCTGCTGGCTTGGCCAGGGCGGGGCACTCGCTGCCGTGGCGCCCGGTGACTTTGTGCATGCACTGCACCACGCGCGACTGCAGCCCCTTGCCGCACGTCGAGGAGCACTGCAGGACAGAACACACCGAGCACTGAGGGTCCCAGGTCACATCACAGCAAGAACCACTGCCAGAGCAGAGGCTGCAGCCCCTGTGCTGCTGGGGGCTCACAGCAGGGTCATCGTGGCAGGCAGGGACCCTCCATGTGGCTGCTGTGTTGTCCAGGATGGTTTTTGCACCTTCAGGGAGTGCTGCGAACAGAGAACTCTCCTGTTGTCTTTCTGCCCTGAGTTCACCTACTCTGACTGTTCCCTGTGGATGCCCATGGGGTTCAAGCAGACAAAAATGCAATTCCTCCCACCAGCCATGAAGAGGCAAAGCTGAAAAATGTGTAATGCTTAATTATGGACTAGCAGCTTCCACTTCCCTCTCTGTGAGGGAGCTGGTGGTACTTGGTTTAAAAGCCCTCTTCCAAGACTTGGATGGTCTAACAAGGCTTCCTCCACAGCCAGGATGACCACAGCCAGGCACTGATTTAACGTAAGTCCCAGGATTACAGCAGAGGCTGGCAGCTCCTGCATGCCCAGACCTCTGAGAAGCTCTGTTCTGGAGAGAACACATCAGGTACTCAGCACTCACTCCCATCTATCCCTGCTAACTGTCTGGCACTGGCCTGTCCTCCTGGGAGCAATTGCAAATTGTACTCACGAGTTTTGGCTGCCATTAGCCAGGAGGCCCAGCCTGTTTATATGCTCTCTTTGTTGTCGTACAATCGGAGTCCCTCCCTCTCCCTCCCTCTTCCTCTGGCCCAGTCACTTGTGATTTACAATGTCCTACTTGCACGCTGTTCAATTTTAATAAAGCAAACACAGTGAGCACAGGGAGGTGCAGCAGCTGGAGTCAATAAAAGAACCTTGTATTTAACATAAAGAAACAATGGGTTGCAAGACTTGGGTAAGATTCCCGTTTCTGCTAAAGCCACACACAAGCAAACGATGGGGGAGAGGAGGAGGTGAAAGAAAGCCCAAGAGGTATCAACAGAATGATGTAAAAAAGGTCATGTTTCCTGTCCTCTGCTGTTTGTGAGCAAAGTCAGGGCATTGGAGCTTTCTCCCTGAAAAACCATCACCTCAGAGAGGTAATTCTCACAAGATGCCAAACACTGGAGAGGGTCAGAAGATGGGCATCAGTGAGGTTGGACTGAAGTCCAGGTCCAAATCCTGGGTGTGGTGTGGATGCTTGTGAGACCCAGATCCAAGGGTAGAACACGTGGATGCACACAGGGCTCCACCTCTACATCCATGGGGCTGAATACAGC
This sequence comes from Picathartes gymnocephalus, assembly GCA_013390045.1. Taxonomy (NCBI): domain Eukaryota; kingdom Metazoa; phylum Chordata; class Aves; order Passeriformes; family Picathartidae; genus Picathartes; species Picathartes gymnocephalus. The sequence goes on along the minus strand of WEKY01058987.1, from coordinate 370,319 downwards.
AAAGCCATGGTCATTTTGGTCTGGAGGTATCACAAGAAATCCCTGCTGTTTGGGGGTTTTTTTCCTTTACAATCTTCTTATTTCAATTTAGGTTCAACACATCAGTTTATGGCAGATATTTTTACACTTAGATTTTTCAGGTGTTGAATTTACATAAAAGTTTTATGACTGGCAAATAATACCTCAGCAATGCTTATGGTATTTAGGATTATGCTGAATGAACCCTTCTCTTGCCCTACAGTGAGCTATTGCAAAAATCAGGAATTAAAATCCCTGATTTAAATCCCCTTCTTAATTTGAATTTATGCAGTGAGATCTGGGCATTTCATTAGTTTTGTGTGTTCCTCAGCTCTTTCCCAGCACTGAGTGCCTTCAGTGACTTCCACCAGCTTGGAAGCCGGTCAGGCATGGCCGCTGGATTTAAAACGAACAATTTTTACCCTGATAAATGCAACTATTGGGCCCTTCCACTTCACCAGTCAAATGCAACATTTAATCCTCAGGATTTCAGTGGTACTTTTAGTCTTCACAGTGCTTTACTAATCTTAATCCTCCCCAAACTCTTTGCTTTGGAAAGGGAATTGTACATCCATTTGGCAAACAGAATAGCTGTTATCACACAGGCATTAAATAACTTAGGCCATGGGCTTCCTTCACATGATTGTAACAATGAGTCTGAAACCTCTGTCTCTGGTTTCTAAGCACTCCCTGTGCTCTTAATAGGGGGGACATGGGGAGAAAGAAGGGAAAAACAGCATTTTTCTCATAAGGTGAACTAGGTTTTCAGATACCAACACACAAACACTCACCCACCTTTGTCTGTGTTCCTGTCTCTGCATTTGTTAACCAGCAAGAAGGGCAAGCAATGAAACTTTTTTCCACAGACACTGCCAACTCCAATCCTCAGACAAATAACAGCAGAGCTTTTGCCCAAAGCAGTTTTATTCCTTCTCCTGGGAGACTGGGATCATCACCTATGCTATGCAATTAGTTTTTCACAGCCAGCAAGACAGATTTTAACATCTTTCTTGAACTCTTTAAGGCTTGGCAGCTAAAGGAAGGTTGGACATCTGGCTTATTTTAAGACTAAATTTTCAACTCAGTACTTGGATAGTTTCATTCCTAGGAATTTCAATAGGAAATAGGAATAGATACAAAATACATACAAAGGGGGAATTGTTACTCATGCTGCACTATGAAAAGAGGACATCATTAAAAGAGGCATAACAATCAAACTCCAACTGAACAGCAAATTCCCATAAATACTTTCTCTCCTTCTCTGGACAGCTAAATGCACTGCTATGAACTCTATTCCCAAATGTTTGTGGAGCAAGGCACCATATCTGCAGAACAATTTTCAGGGCTGGATTCACCAGAGAAGACCCACCAGCAATCTGTCTCCTCTGGGAAGCTGGGGCTGGGACAAGGGGTTCTGCAGAGATGCTAGTGCCAAACAAAGAAGTGGATTTTCCCTTCCACCAGGCACTGCCAGTGGTGTCACCATCACAAAAATGCATGTGCAAAATCCAGAGTTTAACCATCATGCCCTAAACTGACAATACAAGGACTGCAAACATCCACCCCCCATGCAGAGATCAAAGGGTTGCTCAGTACTGTAAAATAGAGGGGGTTAATGAACAGCTACAAAAAGTGAAGCTAATGAGAGTCCCTGCAACTCCCAGTTCAAACACTGCTTAGGAAGGCAAAAGCAAGACAAAAATGCCTCCATTCACATTCTTTGGCAGTAACACACAAGCCAGTGGGGATATCCAGAAGGAAATAAACTCACAAATTGTCAAGGCAGCAGCTGCATTCATCAGCTTAAAGAAGATTTACTCACTGAAAAACTCTAACCTTAGGAGCAAGCTATGATTTTTCAACTGGAATGCTATTTTCACCTTAGGATACTGATATGAAAGCTTGAAATCTAGCAATGGTGCTGACAGATGTCTAATTGCTTTGAAAGCAAATGCCTCAGGAGAATATTAGGTATTAAAATAGAACGAATTTACAGAAGTGCTGAGATCTGTCAAGGGCTTCATCAACTCCTGGTCTACAAAAGATATCTGGGAAAGAGAGGGGAATGAGAATGAATTAAGCCATGGCAGGGCTGCTGTTGGGCAGCTCAGGAACACATAAGAGAGTCCAGAGAATCCCTGTGTTGAGGCTTATTGGGGGCAGAAAAGGTACAGATTTACCAGCACAGAGACAGGTTCAGGGCTGATTGGGATAATGGCTCCTTCCTGAGGGTTGCTGGGAGGCTGGGATACATTTCAGACCCCAGGACACCTTTAGAAATGTCACTTTTCTAACCTCCAAGGCATAGATGTAAATCTTTTTTTTTTGTAAGAGACTTTTTCCAGCAGGAGGTCCCAGCATCCCTCCAGCCAGCCCTGAGCACACTCCAGCATGGACAGGGCTGATCTGTCAGAGGGAGATCCAGCTCTAGATAAGTGCCATAACTAAGCTGCAGGCAAGATGGGGTTTTCTCTTTATTCATCAGTCTGCAGCCATCTGATGTTGAAAGTTACTGGTTTGTCCCCAGTTTGCTGGAAATTGCTGAAGCCAAGGATAACACCATGGCTAAAGCTCCAATATTGAGAGATAGAGTCATGCTTTACTGACTTCAGAGTTCAAGTATTCAAGGCGTTAGGGTAGAGTGTTTTTCCCCTCGGGGGTCTTATTTCTTGCCTCTCTAAAAGTCAGAAAGAAAGACAAGTTCCTATTAAAAACATTCTAACACAGCATCTGAGATGAATGACAAAAGTCCTGTAATTGCTCCCTTCCCAGGACCTTAATAGCACACACATGTGTGCTCTGAAAGCCAGTGCTCCACACACCTTCACATCAGGCTTTTTATGAGAATCACTAATTTAAACCCCATAGTTCTAGCTGAAAAGCAGAGTGCAATATGCTTTCATAAACACCAGGTCAACTTTCACCACGGCATCATGCTAAAGAAAGAAATATCTGTCTTTTCACTGATAAGATCTAATTAGCCCAAAGCAAACTGTAAGCTGTTTTTCAAGCTTCCTTGTTCTTTTCTTTCTTTTTTTTTTCCCTTCTTCTTTTTGAACCCCAGATCTGTAAAAGAACATATCTGGTCTTGCTTACAACAATCTTTCATTTGGAAACTTTTGTGAAATGACTGATTTGTTTAATTTAGCCAAGAAGAAAAAAATGCATACCCTTCTGACTCAGTATAGGAAGAAACAATAAATTATGACAGCAAATGCTGGTGGCTGATGTGACAGTATCTTAGCAGGGAAAGAGAAGCAATTTTTGCAAACTGCCTACAGCTGTACTTTGAAACTGCACGACCCCAAGGAACAAGACCTGACCAGCACATCCAGCATGTCTCACTGCATAATTAAGCTTGGCTTTGCTATTCTGAAAAGTTCCATTGTGTACAGAGGGTTCAGAGATTAAAGGTTGAACACATGAATATTCTGGGTAGTGACAGTGCCCCTAAAGTACTTGTGCAGTGGAGCCCAGGTGGATGCTGATGAGAAAATGCCATTTAATCCAATATTCCAATCAGGCAGAATTTACTTCTCACAAGGTTTCAAACTGGATTTCAAGAACAGGCTCAAGCAGAGCTGTGAGGTGATACAGTGCTGCCCACAGGGGACCATATTCTAGCAGGTCACCTACTGCACTTGTGCTATGTTTGGACCTGTGGCAGAAAGTGGAAACACTCCAGAGCTTATTCCACCAGGAAGACTGCAAGGATTTGATGGAGAAAAACACCAAATGCAAAAGGCACAATCAAGGTAATTCTAAATAGCCTCAGTAGTAGTGGACAGCTATGGGATCACAGAACTCAGGTCAGGCTGGATGCTGGAGAATCCCCTCTGCTCCTGTGAGCTGCTCGTGCTGAGCCAGGCTCTCAGAGCTTGCAGGAGCTCTGTTCCCACCCTGATTCCTGCCCCAGATGTTATCCTGAGAGAATATCTTGGGAACTGAAGCCCCACTGAATGCATTATTAGTTACTATTAGTTATTCATCAGTTAATGATCAATGCTCCCCTACTGCCATTTATTAAAGTAATTAAACTCAGGACTCCTTTGGGATTATTTAACTTCAGCAAGAGGCTGCTCATCTCTCACTCAGTCCTGCCTGAGCGTTTCCTAGACATGGAGCTACTCAGCTCTGACATGTGTGATGCTGGCCAACACTGTTTCATCTCTTTGCACAGTCAGTCAGACTGGTACTAATTGCTCCTTAAAGGTGTTCTGGGAGATTGTCACCTTAAGGCCTTGGTAGTCATTACAAATCTCAAAAGGTTATTGGAAAGACTGCAAAATTACAGCAGTCCCTGCTAGCAACACAGACTGTGTGCAGTAAGGATTCAAGGGGAAAATCCTCTTCAGATAGGTAATACAGACTTTAAATGGTGAATTACTACTCCCCATATTTTCAAAAACATGATCCTGGACACTAACATCTCAGAGTAACTCAGAGAAAATGAATGCCAATATTTGAACAGGCTTGTCTTTCACTCTTTGTTCTTTTTCACTTTAAAAAACAAGAGTAAAATAGTCACAATGTAATTTCATTTCCAAGCCACTGGTCTTGGCGGAAGGCTTTAACTCTCCATCAAAAAAATGCACTTAGTGGACCAGGCTTTTAAAATAAATCATTAGAAAAGAGAAGTTTCTCTTCCAGTTAAAAGGATCGCTGGAGGCTGTATTGGAATATGAGACAACAACACTGCAGCAGAGTGTGCCCCACTTCAAACAAAACCCTGATTAATCTGATCTTTTTGCACCACATTCTCCTTTACTATGGAACCTTCACAGTAATTTGTACTGTGGATGTTCCCAGAAACTCCAGGGATGAGCAGGGATGAGCTGCGCAATCTTTCTGCAAACAAGGAGCAGTTTGAAAGGCACAAAAGGCACAAACCGGACTTGGTTTCTGGAGCCTGCAGTGCCCAGGGGAAGGACAAGGCCAGCACTGCAGTCAGCATCTCTTCCCTTTCCATGCCTAGTTCCCAATTAGAGCGGCATCCACTGGGGCTGGCTCTTAGCCCAAGCCTAGGCACAGGCTCAACCTTGTTTTAGTGCTATTATCCAACATTTTCACCTCTGTCCACAGCTATAGACACTCCACAGATGTGGGGAGAGACAATCAAAGAGCAAAAGGGTGAGATATATCTTACTGAACCAGCCCTGTTCAAATTGAAGAGTGTCCCTGGCTGGTAAAACCAATTTCGGGCCATTTCTTCTCATCTGCTGTAGGGAGGGATATTTTGAGATTTAGCTGCTGGCAAGAAAGGCTCTGGTTTGCACATCAGGGAGCAGTCAACACACAACTCAGAGCAGTCCATGGGGCAGGACTTGGGTTTAGGACAGATGCTCTGGCTCCTGGCCATGATTAGGACCACAGAAGCAGGGAATATGACTACTAAAGCTTGTTGGATCCTCTCCTGTCCCACCCAGCTCCACCACTTTCTGGAGAACAACTGATGTGCATCAGTGAGGTCTGTGGACAACCTTGCAGTGGTGCTGAAGGCACCTGAGCAGCCATAAATCACAGAGTTGTTCAGTGGCAGGAAAGGGTCTGTCAGCTCTGATGTGCCACTGCAGTTTTAAGCTACCATCCCTCCTGCAGAGTTTTCTCTCAATCCAACAAGAAAAGTTATTTTCTCCAAGGTAGAAGAAGATGAACTTAGTTCTGACCTTTATGAAGAATTAACAAGTTGTCCACAGCTTATCATAAACAGATGTCGTGTCAAGCCATGAATTTGTAATGAGTGTTAGAACCAAGGGCAGTTTTGCTCCTATATTTATAACAGCTTTGAATACACCTCTCAAACCACAGCTGTCGTTGATTTACTCTTCTTATTATGTAATATGAATTAATCATTAAAAGTGAGGCACACAGAGGATTTTGTTGATGTTCCCAATCATTTGGCGCTTGGAAAATATGCCTTCCTGGCACTGGGAGATTGTAGAGTACTTTTGGAAAAAAAACCTCAAAACCAACATGTTTTTTGGTGTACTGCAAGGCTGGGGGTTTATCTCTCAGAGAATAAGACCTCCTGTAATCCTGCCAAAACAATTAATTTGCAATTACAAATCTTTGTTACCACCCACTGTGATGAATGACTGCTGATCTGCAGTGTGAAGCACCTCAATGTCTGGCACAAAGCCAGTATTTTTCTTATGGGAAATTAGATTTTTTTTTTTTCTCTCCCTACTGTTAATATTCTCCTGGGATGAGAACCCATCTCCAGCATTTCACAGGCTCAGCAAGTACTGTAAAGGAATTGGCAACTCTTGATGCCCAGGGAAGGCAGGTGGCTATAGATGATTTTTCAGATGTGTTTTATCACTATTGACACTATTTGGCAAAAAGAATATTGTTTAACGTTACACTTTGCCAAGCTGATCCTTACTAGTGGTTTCCAGTTTCTGGAGTGTACAGTCTTTCTGAATCCACTGAAAGTTGTGCTGGGTGGTTATACAAGATGTGAAGTAGTAGAAATAGATTTTTCCTCTACTTTCTCTGCTCATTGAAGCCCAGCTTGACGTGTCACAGATTTGTTTTCTCCTGAGAGCACCAATCTGTGATCATTCCTACGCAAGACCCAAAGATTCTGCACAGTCCACCAGGTCAGATCCTGCTCTGCATGGCATTGGCATAAACCTGCATTAACTCAAGTGCCTGAATTAATCTGGGTTTACCCTCATGTAAGAGAGACTGATACCTGACCCACTGTGCTGAGTGAGATCCTTGGCCCATGGCCAGTGGGTTGTAGGGAAGAATGAGAGACAGTTACCCTGGATTTACATTGGGTTATCTGAGATTAATACAGGCCTTAGGATTTACAGAGCACCTACTGTAACTGCAAAGAAAAAAATATGGCAAAGCCAACACGCTACAAGGCCTCTATGTGTCTTTCTTCTAAAAATCTTTTCATTGGGCTAGGTAATATAATAGGTTAATGAGCTAAATTGTTGCCTGAGGGACAGAAGTTGCATATTTAAACTTCCACCCACAGAGCTGAAAATGCCCCTTGTGAAAGTCAGAGTTAATGATGGAGCTTGTGTGTCTGGCTTGTAATTCCACCTTTCTTGATATAACACCAGTGAAATGGAGAATAGTCAAAAAAATGAAACTTGGAGCCCTGAACCATTCTGTGCTATTGGCTCCAAATACAGAACTTCAGTCAGGACAGAATTTGAAGCATGTGCAATAGACAAACAATTAAGTAAAACTGGAAATAAAGAAAAATCCATAAAAATCTTGTGGAGAATTGCTCCTGCTATATAACCTTTTCTCCTCAATTATACCTTAGGAGAGTCCAAAGGACAACTGGAGGAAAGGAACTCAAAAACTACAGCCTTGGCCTGTTCTTTATATTAAATTACTACACTAAATATTATTGAATTATAATACTATAATTACTAAATAATACTAAATATAGTATAATACTATAAATACTAAAAATTATAGAATTACTAAGGCTGGAAAAGACCTCCAAGGTCAAGTCCAACCTTTGACCAAACACCACCTTGCCCACTAAACCCCAGCACTGAGTGCCAAATCTGCTTGGTTTTTGAGCACTTCCAGGGATGGTGTCTCCACCACTTTCCTGGGGAGCTTGTTCCAATGCTTATCCACTCTTTCAGTGATGAACATTCTGGTAATATCCAACCTGAACCTCCCCTGTCCCGTCTCTGGCTGTCTGGGAGAAGAGCCTGACCCTCACCTCAGCACAACCTGCTTTAAGGTGGCTGTGGAGAGCAACAAGGTCTCCCTTGGGACATCTTTTCCTGCCACATCACTGCTAGAGCAGAAGAGGAGAGAGCTGAGGACACAGGGGGAGCCTTGGGCGGCTGAAAAGCAGCCCCTGGTGCTGCTCACCTTCAAGCACAAGATCTGTGTCACCATCACAACTCACCAACACCTCCAGCTCCCTGCATCCTCTGGGACACGTTTCCAGTGACTCCAATGCCAAGTCCAAGCCCTGCAGCTGCTCCTTCCAGCACAGCCTGGAGCAGGGAATGGTGTGGAGCTGGGCTGTGTGTCCTGCTCAGCATCCCAGAGAGCCACACACATAAAGACAAGCTCTGTTCTTGCAGGAATGTAATCCTTGATGTAAAGTTTGTCAGCAAAAATATAATTCATCATGAAAGAATGAGCTACTGTCTCGCTAAAGCATCAAAAGGCACATTTTCAGCAGTCTGGGAGTCTGATGCAAGTGTTGGGAAACCGAGCAATCTGTGTTTGTTCCTCTGACCAGCACAACTACAACAAAAATGTAGAAAAGCTTCCAGTGCTAGAACATTTAACTCAGCTCATTAGCTCAGATTTCAAACAAGAAGGAACTATTTCAAAGTAGAACGAGTGTATGAGATGTTTGTTTCTTTAACTGAATGCAAACTGGATGTGGAATTTCCTTTTGGAAGAAATGACTGAATGAGAGATGGCTTGGACTCCCTTTTGCATATTGCATCATGTATAAAAAAGAATGATATAATAAATTGCAATTCTGAAGAATCCAGGCAACAATAAAAATTTATTTCAGGTTAACACCTTCAGTGGGTCTTGCACTGTGCAACTCATGTTTCTGTTAGGTTTGAAGACTCTGGGGCCTGAAACCGTTTAGTCATAAAATTTGTAACACCAGTGCCGTGTTAAATGCTAAAAGTAATTATTATATCCCTTTAAGATAATGGGTCTAAGAGAGAAGTGGCAGCAGTGCAGAGAAGCTGCAAGTTTAGTAGCAGAGGTAAAAGAGGTCTAGTAACAACGACTCTCAGCCTTTAAAATTCCAGTACAGTCTGTTAATCTCAAGCACTGGGCTAACAAAGGCAAACTCAGAGCCATTTAAAATAACTTTACAAACCTGGCCTCATGTGTTTGCAAAGTGAACTAGATATATCAGTTCCTTGTGCAACACCTGAAACATGCTGCAAATATATTAAGAATATACAAACATGACAGCCAGGACTGTGTTGCTGAATCTGCTCAATTAGCTCCAAATGCTTTCTACAGCTACAGGACACAGCAAGGATCAGCTGCAAATAAACCTGACAGAAAATGGGATAAAACCCCTCTTCTGTCAAGCATGGATAATGGCTACAGAGCTGTTGCTAAGGCTGGTGGATGAGGTTTGGCTGGTGGGTGCAGGTCTCAGATCAGCATGGCCGTGTCTCCAGCCCTCACCTCTTTTAAATGTGGGCTGAGAACTTAAAATCACAATTTGTTTGGGGTAGGTGTAGAGGTTTTACTGCTGCTGGGAGCTCCTTAGGGAGCTGAAACATCTCATGCACAGAGTTCATGTATTCTCTACAAATACTGCCACTAGTAACACAAAAATAACACTGTCATACCACCCAAACAGTCTGCTCTATTTACAAGTTGTATCTGGAGCTGACTTTTTAAATGAGTTTTTCCCTCTCTCTTATATGACTTCCCAGCATCTTCAAAGAGGATGTTGGTTTGGCAAATAAGGGATCAGAGGCCAAGTCACCAGGCAAGCTGTTTGCACATAAAGCATCAAAGCCCATTATTTTCATCTGTGATAATTACCACTGTTAGCTAAATCATGCTTCCCTGATGGTTCTCAACAGTAGGCAACAAAATGCACAACACATTCATTGCACAAAGTTGTTGCTTGTTCTGAGATCAATTTGTATCAACAAAAAAAGTTTCCATCTTAGTCAGCACAAAGCTCTCTCACAGTGACTTTTACAGGGCTGGGAACAAATGTTTCACAGTGGAATTTTGCCCTGGAAGGATGAATTTTAAAGAGCTCGCTATAATCTAACAGCTAACAGACTTTGTGTTTCTCCTTAAAAGAGGAACTGTGTTAAGCCAGAGCTGCTGATAGCTGTAAAGGCTCCCCTCCTAAGTCCAAGCTCTGTATTAAAGCTTCTGGATCCTCATGATGAAAATCCTTCACTGAAGATTCGTGAAGAACTGAATTCCACACCAAACATTTCAGCTATCTGAGTTTCTGGAACAATACATGTTCTTCTAAGAATTGTACCTACCCTTTTCTAGCAATTTTTACCCCTCTACTCAGAGAATAAGAATTTAATTGTGTGACCTAAGTGTCCGGTCAGAATTGACCAATATGTCTAGAATTTTAAATGCTCATTACAAACCAAATCCAAGTCCAAGAACATCCTGCTGGACTCACACAGGGTGAAATTCCTGGGAAGCAGAGCACTGGCACAAGTTCTCTGCAGACAGAAGCAGGCCACAAATACAGCACACAAGCTTTTGTGCCCTCCTGCACAAGGATGATCCTTATCCTGAGTAAGAATCACAAATAACAAGTGATTTTGCACTGATCCTGCCCTGCTCACATGCAGACACTAAAACCATCAACAACACTGTTTACTGTGACCCCTGTAGGACTGCAGCCCTCCCTGCAGTGAGCCAATGTCTTTATCAGATTGGAACTGTTCATACAACACTGAACTTTCAATCCATGTAATTGATGAATACACAATTATTTCATATTCCTCCCTATCAAGAGAATCCGGGTCCGCTTGCATGCCAAAATGTTTTAGTGTTCCACAAATAAATAACTAAATAAATAATTTTATTTCACCTGTTAACACATGGGGACTCTTTGTTTTGGCCAGCTTGCACAGACTCTAAGCATCAGGTTATGAATAAAATAATGTTCAATACTGTAAACATCTTGTGACATAAATTCCTGGCTCAGCATAAATACAGACACTCTGTACGTGGCAGGTTCTTCCTGCATTCTCCAGCACTGACACCACTAAATTCATGCACCTATGACAGAGTATATACATAATTGAAATTCCTAAAAAAAAATGCAATCACAGATAAGCCAATTTGCCCATGCTGGGCCTCTGCTTCACTGGATTTTGCTTGCTGGAGTTTGGGTTTTTGGAAAGCAAAGTGCAACTACTATATCCCAGTGGTTTCTGCACATGCTGTACATTGCAGAACAGAAAGTAGGTTTTCTGTTTAAAGAACAGCACAGTTAGAAAGATAAGGTAAAACCAAACTGGAATATAATATTGCTGGGGAATTTCAGTCCTTTATGCAAACATGAAGTCAGTAATGTAGAGGATGCTTTCTGAACACTGGCAAGGGTTGAGTTTCTCACACTGCCACGCCTCCTTCCCAAGCAAAACCTCATATTACTTTAAGATCAGAATGCAAATACAGAGCAAACTCTGCTCTGGTTTAATCCACTGCATTCAGGAATTAATTTCACTGATGTCACTCAGAAACAAAGTTCAGGCAGACCTAAGTGAAGGCAAGCTCCAGCTCTGAGGAAGGGGCTGACAGTTTTGGCTCTGCCGTTAAACTCAAACCTTTCTTTCATTGCAGGTGGCTGGAATGAGTCTAGGACTGGACTATGTGTGTAGGTCCCAGACTACCCTGAAAACCAGTTAAACCTTTGCTTCTTAAATATTTAAACTGCAAATTAATGCAGACAGCACACAGGAGCTCAGTACCCTGAACATCTCTGCTCTCAGAAAGAAAACAACACAAAGTGTTTGCTGTTACCTTGGACCAGTCTCCCGTTTTCCACTCATAACAGCCAGTGTGATCCTCGCACTCTTCCTCCTCTCTCGGCCTGGTGGCTGCATCACATTTGCCTTGAGAGTTTGTGCACATCACTGTTCTTTTCTGAATTCCCCTGCCACAGTCTGCTGAGCACTGCAAAAAAACAGGGGTTTGGTTTTTGTTACATGGTGCTTAGAAATGATAGCTTTTATGTTGGTAACACAGCTCAGAGCAAAAGCTGGGGTTATGAACACTGAGGAAAATTATAATCCATAAGATTTTATTACAATAATCTAAAACACTCATACACAAGTAATTTGAAAACCATGATTTGTGCTTGTGAAATATTTTACTTATGAAAAATGGCAATCCTGAAAATCAACCTTCTTTGAAAAATGTCAGCTGGGTTTTTGCTAGAACTGGTGTCACTAAATCTTGTGTTGAAGAGCTCCTCGTTCATACTGACGAAGGACACACTGAGATTTACTGCCACATCCCTTGATGTATCATGGGATACATCAAGGGTGATAAATGGTGGTGTTAAATGCAATTTTAAATCACGGTAGCTTGAGAACACTGTTCTAAACACCTTTCTGTAGTACAGTTTGTACATATCATGGCAAAATCACAATTCTCACACGTTCTCAACTTCATTTTTTGATTTGCCAAATGCTCATCACTACCTTAATTCTGAAGAACTCTAACAAACACTTGCTGAGGGAGCACAAATTATCCACAAATGTTTTTGTGACTGGGTGCTGTGGATTTAGCATCTAAAGTGCAGGGATAGCTGGTCACTCGCTTGTTACCTTTGCCAATGGTTGGGAAACTCTTGTTTAATTAAGAATTTGTCTTGATTTTCTTGGCTGTATGTGGTGGGAAAAGGACACTGGCACAGACTGAACCCAAGTTTCTGTTTTCTATAACCAGTTTGGTAATAGAGCATCAGGCCTGCTGTCACAGCCACCCGAGTCCTTGTCACCACCCCTGAGCACAGCCAGTCTGCCTGATCCTCATTCTCATGCCACTGCAGTGGTTAAGAGTGAGAAATCGTCTTGCAAAGCCACTGGGGACAGGTGGGTGGAAAAATGATCTATGTACCAGCTGAGATAAAAACTAACCTCCTCTGGCATGTCAAGTTCTCCCCTTCGGGGGGCCAGCAGGGAAAAGACAGTTGATTTGACACTGAATAAATAGTGAAGATATGAGATATTCTGTGAGGTCTTTTGAACATGTTCCAAGAAGCTTCTCCATCCAGGGGGTCTATGCTGGAAACAAGCATCAGCTTGATATAAATTACATCAAATGGACAAATCTCAGCATGCCTGTCTAACCTTCTTAAAAACACAATCCAGGCAGTTCTGACCTGCTGGCCTTGTTAAGGACATGAATGACAAGCGTTTATGAGCTGGCAAGCAAACAGACATGCCTTTAAATACTTCACAGCACTACAAAGTGACTTCTTGAAAATCTGGGAAACCTTCCACTTAATTTACTGTGTGCTGCTCACGGCGTGACCCCCTTACGGATGTAACATCTTTGTAAAGAGCACAATCTATAGTTCTGCTAGAACAGGGGGATGAATTCTTCCCAGCTCTGCAAAACTCCACAAAATGCTTTGCTGGACTGCTCAGAGTGCAAGGCTTGCCAGAGATCCCAGGCTGGATCTCCCTAAATGGTACCTTAAAGCCATGAATTTGCCCCAAGTTGGGTAGACTTTCCCAAATTATGTATCATTTTCCTCAGGCCCCAGGGTGGGCTCCTTGGGGTTGCACTCGTTCATCTCAAACTACAAAGCTCAATACATAAAAATCTTTGGAACGGTCCAATTTATTCGAAGTAAATCAAGCTGAAGTGGGAGTATTTTTCACAGTAGGAGAAAACTCTAGGTGGGTTTTACAAGCAAGTCTGGGAAAAACACCAACTGTTTGTTCTTCCCACAGCTTTTAAGTCATTCACAGATTAATACTGCATATACTTTCCTAGACAAAACAGCATGAGCAAGAAGGTTTCCAACAGATCTTTGGTGGTCACATATAAATCACCCTCTTTAAGAGGTTTTTTTCCTTTCCTCAAGTCATCTGTTTTCATGAAGAATTTCTTAATATACAGATTTTACAGAGAGTCCACAAATTAATATACACAGTTGCTGTGTGTCCACTTGAGATCATTAGACCTTATTCTATTAACAAATTACTTTGTCAAATCCCATGAGGCTTTGCAAAGGAGCAACACAACTTTGCAGTTAAGACACAACTCCTTTATCTAAAGGAAATCCATATTTTTTTCAACTCTAGTTCTCTAACAGTAGAAACATTCACCTTCTTCTGACAGTCTCTATTTTTATCATTAAAAATGGGTTGGGCAGTACTTTGTCCAAAACAATCTCAAGTGTTTGGCAATACAAGGGGAACTTAATTTTTTCCACAATGAAGATTGCATTGGAATTTGCTGTGAAAACACACATTTTTGATCAGAGACCAGGCATCAGTGCAGTCAATTGTGTTGCATAAGCAAGAAGTTAAAAAAAATAGATCAGAAAATTGATTTACAAAATGATACAATTACAGGGATATTTACTCCACAACATCAGATTAAAATGCTAAGGAATAAAGTGATTACCACTGAAGAAAGTCCTAGGTGTGAGACGGGCTCACACTGGCAGAGCATCAGATGTGTCCTGGAGTCAACTGTGCTTCATAACAGCAGAAATGGGCCAGAATAACAAATTTAAAATCACAAGTGCACAGTTACAGACCCAACAAAGTAAATAAATGTATCAAAGGAAAAGTAAACCAGCTATTGAAAAAATTATCTAAAAATGCTGTGTATTTGCAAAGAAGTTACATGGCCATGAACATGAAAGATTTCCACTGATCTGTAACTCATCTTACTCTATTGCATAGAAGGGAGAGAGGTAGCTGGGACTGTTAACAAAAGACTCAAGTAAAAAATCCACATGTAAACCAGGTAGGAACTGCACCCTAATCTCAGCTATAAACAGTTCAGCTGGTTTAGCTATAAGAAATAAAGAGGGCATCATCTGAAAGCGGAACGTCTATGACACACAAAAGACCTATCAGACAACTTACTAAAACCTTGGTGTGTTTCTGCACATCTTTGAGAGTGAAAGAACTCAGAAAGAACACGAATCTCATGCACCAGTGAACAGATCCAGCACCCCACTGAAAGAGAACACTGCTCTCACTTAACCACCTTCTCTCTTGCCAAACTAGGACTTCCTGTCCAGGAGGTGCACAATGAAATCCCATTGTGTTTGTGAGGAGACACTGCTCTTCAGGATCTCTCCTATCCTGAGTTTCTGTGACTTTTAAGCACATTTCTAACAACAATATTCAGCAAAATCCCTTTGACAATGTTTTAAACAGGAGCTCCCTGTTTCAAATAGAGGTGGATAATGAGGAATCCTTCCCACAGGAAGGGCTGTTGCTGGACAGCCAGGCTGGAATGAGGCTGGTAGAGCTGCAACCCTGCACCCAGAGCAAAAGGATCTCATCACCCAGGTGAACCCAGAAAATACAATATCAAAGTGAACATGGGCATCCTGTAAGGACTGTTACTCACAGGGCTCAGACAAAGTTACCCTGTATTAGCTGAGTCCTGCTCATGAACTGCAGGCACGCTCCCAGATCACTCTGCTGCTAAACAAAACACAGGGTAATTGTCTAGATCTCCCATTATTTACCTCAGAAATGCATTCATAACACTTGGGAAAATTTTCTTAACTCTTCAACTACTCTGTGATGCACCTTTTATACAAAGTATAACCAGCTTTTTCATGTTCCTGGAATTATACAAAAGAAGGCTGGATAGGTCCAAAAGACTGTACATTCTCTGTAACATGCAGATGCCTGATAAGCCTGGTATTTGTTCCTACCACATTTAAATGGAGTCAGAAGCCCTGCTGGGTTACTGCACTTCTGGCCTCAGGTCAGAACATTTTTCCTTCTTGGACAGAGTTTTCAGATGGAAAGATACCATCACTAGAGTATATCTAAACCCTGCCTTACTAACTCATCTGGTCTGGAAAGCAAACCTCAGCTCCTCACTGCTCATCTCAGCAAATGAGAGTCCTGCCCAGTGCTCCAGTGCTGTGAGGATGCCAACCATGAGAACCATGGATTAAGGCCAGTGCATCCAGAGCTCTGAGCAGTCTAGCTCCTTTCTGGAGTGAAGTTCCTACCTTTGACCACTCTGATGCCTCCCAGATGGACAGGCAGTCCCGTCCCTCACAGCTCTGCACCGTGGCTGGTTTGCTGCCCAGGCAGTAGAGATCCCTGGTGTTGACGTAGGTGCCGTTCTGCAGCTGATAAACACAAGTGACCTCCCGGTGCTGCACACCCTTCTCACAAGTGGCAGAGCAGGGGCTCCAGTGGCCAGTCACCCACCTGGGAAGGAGACAGAGGACAAATGTTAGCAAATTGTTGGGATAAAACATTATGCTTCACTTAAAACCAGTGAGAAATGGGCAGCTCTTCCAGGATTTGTGAGTGCTTTGATGGTGCTGTGGTGTTGTCACCCTGAGCTCACCGATCTCCCTTGGAAACTGATGTGTAAAGCAGGAGTGTCAGCATGCAGGTGAATACTCCTTCCTGACTCCATGCCAGGCAAAACCCCAAACTCTGCATCACTCCCTTTAACCCCACTCCCTGCAGTCGGGATGGTTTTTACCCTCAGATAAAGACAGACTTGTCTGCAGACCATCCTGCAAGACCATTCCCTGCATCCTCACCCCTCTGTCTTCCAGCTCCACTGATTCCAGCAAGTGCTGGAAGCACCAGAGCAGGGCTACAGGGCAGTGAATAAGGTGTCTAAGAAGGATCTGAATGAGGAGGGATGGAGGACGGACATTTTTTCCAAAAGACAAGCAACATCGATCTTTAGCTTCCTGTAATCTGTCAGTGAGGAGCATGTTCTCTGTAATTACAGGCATTCCTGGATGGAGTGAGGGACTGGAGCAATAACTGTGCAGTCACTGAGCACCGGAAGGCTCTCATGCCTTTCTCACCAGGCAATTGACCTTCCAGCCTGTTGTTCAGGACTGTCATCCAGATTAGTATCCTTATACCATGAATCTTTTACTTGTCACCCAGTCCTATTATGTTTAAAATGGTAAGTGGGCTGTCTATTACGGTTAAGTGACCCAAACAAGACTTCTCAAAAATAGGTCTGCTGAGAAATACTATTTCATTCTGCTGGAAGCTCCTGTAATCCAGGTAGAGCAACTTATTCACCACATGTCTTTTGAAGCTGTTGTGTCACTTCTCCGAAATGAATTAAACAACTGTTTCCAACCTTCCCATTCCTGAAGGGGGGAAAATCAGTTCAGCACCATTTGTAGAAACATCTTCACCTGTTGCAATTGTCATGAATTAATTTGTAAATTAATGGTGTGACAGCACTGACGACTGTGCTGACAGTGAAGGCAGAAACCATTTGGTTTGAAAAGGACTGGGCAGATTGGACACCTGTCTTTTGTGGAACAGAGCCCTGCTCAAAAGTTCCTGTGCATTAAAGCAGTTGACTGACACATCTGTGAATTTCTGTTGGCTAAAACAACTGACGAGACACCAAACCTGTTTCTCCAGACTGTGGTTTTGGTGCATCTCCGTGGCACAGGGCTTGGTGTTTTTCTTATGGAATGGGAAAAAGTCAGCTGGGAAATTGAATCCTAGGGCTGAAAGACTGACAAAAATAGCCCTGAAGTGCAGAAATCAGTGCTCATGAAAATTAACAGCCAGTCCCCTGTGGTATCAGCTGAGCTCTACCCTGTTGGAGCAAGCGTGGAGGGAATTATCCATCTGGGTGAAGGGACCTCTCAACAAAGACCTGGAGGGGACAAAATGACTGTGCTTTATGAGCTGAATGTGAGGCACAGGGCTGGGAAAGGGCTCTGTCCAGGCTCCACTCAGCCAATATTCACTTCGGCACTGTGCTCTCACTGTGATCTACAGCTACCGGCAAAAGAAAAAGGGAAAGGGGCTGAAAGCAAAGGAGAAAGATAAAATACATTCTTGGCAGAGGCTGTCTGTGAGCTTGTATTTAGGATGGGCAGCACACAGCATGCCAACTATTTCCAAGATGCCTTAAGAAGCAAGGGTATGGCTTTCCTTTTAGGAAGGAAAATTCCTTCAAAATTTTTTTGTTTGTTGCTCTTGTGGAGGGGAGAAATCACCCGGTTTCTACCCTGTTTGGTGATGTCTAGTCAGTACCAGCGCAGACATCACAGAGTTTAACTAGAAAATTAGCACAGAAAAAACATTATCATCATGAGAAGAATGATTGCACACGGCATGAGCTGAAACCCAGGGTACCAATTCAAAGTTGTGTTTGTGGTGAAAACACAGTCTCCAGCTTTTTCCTTGGAGTGGTCAGCTTTAGCCACCATCCACTACATCCACGGCTGATCCCATCCCTGGGGTTACAAATCAGGTGGGGCAATGCTGTAAGGGATCTCTGAAACCTCACAGCCCACTGTGCCTTGCCTGTGACAGTCAAAATACTTAGAAATTAAAGGCTATTTTAAAGTGGTGGTTTTACTTTCACATTCAAGAGGCAAGTGACATTAAATGTCTGAATAATACTAGTATGAGTAAAGTAGATTATTTTCAAAGGCACCGAGGGGATGATCACTTTGACCACTAAACTTCATCCTCTCAGTAAAATATGTGCTTGGCTCAATGGCTTATAGAAACAATCTGGCAAAAAAATAAAGGTGAGTCCTACATGCAGTCCTGGCAGTGCCCTGAACCCCCACAGTTCCCCCAAACTCTCCTTGACAGACAGCTGAAAATACCGTTTAGTCTCTGTAACACACAGGAACCCTGCAACTGTATTTTAACAACATTCAAACCAATGTGGAAAGACAAGGGATTTATGGTTAAAGTGATTAAAGACGAAAATTCCTGCCAGTTTCAAATTTTTGGAAGGAATTTGCAGTAAGATATTAGCAGAATTACTATCTGCAAGTAATATACACATAGGAGAGAAAAATGTGATGTGCAAATAGTATCACATTATGGTTACCATTAAACTGCACCACAGACAGATTTTTGTCTCTACACTGTCATTACACCTTCTGATCACACCTGGATGTGTTTAACAAGACTTACTTAGAGGGTGATTTTCCTTTAAAAAGGGTATTTTTCTTATGACAATGTCAAAAATAACTCCAGTGTTTTAACTGCAAACCCCAGGCTGGCTCTTTATTATTAACTAAGCCAATTAACTGCTGTACTAAGCCCTGTGTATATCATATAAAGCATTTGGCTTCCAGTTACACTTTAAGCCTGTAAACTGATCTTAGGGATTGCTTGACATCAGAATTCTTTTCAGTTGGGTCTTTCCCTCCCAGGTTATAACCTATCTTCTGTGGGACACTGGAGTGCTCCAGCTGGAGTCCCTGGAGAGCCTCTCATTTTGCCAACAAGCACTGATTTACGTGACGAACACACTCATCTTTCTCATAACCACAGGGATGGCTTCATCCCTGGCATTATTTTTGGTAATCTTACCTCTACAGAAGATTCAAGAGCTAAGTGATCCCTGCTGGTGGTTAGATTCAGGGAGAAAGTGATGAGCTTTTAAGCAGAGATTTTACCCCAGTCAGTGACTGTCTTTCTAGCTAAAATATGCCCAGAAGGGTGTGATTTTCAAAAGCATCAAAAAGCTGGGATGGGCAGGACATGCAATCTGAGAGGGCTGCTCTAAATCTTTGTCTTCTGAGTCTTCCTCAACCTCTGACCTCTCAGTATCTCTTCTGAGGAACTGGGAGTTCTAATCTGCTTTGGCAACACTCATCTGGCAGGCCCCTGGAGCAAACTTGAAATATCTTTTGGAGATTCAGTTCATCATTTGATCTTTCTATGGTCTGGATTAGTCATTAACCTTGAATTATCTACTCTACCTACTTGCCTAAGACTCCCACATTTTCTAGGAAAAAAAAAATTGTCTGCAGCACAATGAACATAAACCCAGGGGAGATGAATGTCTGCAAATCAGGGCTTGTAGCTAAATATCTGGGAAAAAAATGTTAGGAAGATAAGATGGATCAAGGCTGAAGGATGGGGGTGAGGGAGTGCAATCAAAAGACATGAAGTCACTTTTCAGAGATTTGCAGTCTCTTATAAAGCCACTGCATCTTCTGGGGTCAATATTGCAGCCCATTAAATTTCACCTGGTTGTTTCTGCCCTGAGCCCTGCAGAAGGACAGTGGGTCCTTCCACTAACTACACATCCATGCCATGGTCACACATCCCCTCACTACCTACAGGGTACTTTTGTTCCCTTCCCAATGCTACAGTGACATTTATTTCCCTACTTTCACAGTAATAGCTCAGATGTGACCAACGACAAGTTTGCAGTAACATATTTTTTTTGTTATTAAACCTTTTTGAGAGCTGGCTCTTAACTACAACCAGTTTAGAGCCTGTACTACTGCTGAGTAAAGCATCAGAGAAACCCTACAGAACAAGTCTGAAAAAGTCCTTGTGACAGAAATGTATCTAAAGTCCTGTAATCTGAGGGTTCTATTTCTAGTAGATTTTATTGAACACCTTTTAGTTTAAGGTACAGGTGAGGATAACTCCATGCCCAGTTAGCACTGGTGGCCTTTAGCACCAGTTTGTGATGCAAAGTCACATCTAAGTCACTCCTAGTTTTCTGAGGCACCTGGATGACACTGTGGCTCTACTGATTTAGGCCAAAAGTCAGAGCAACTTTCAGCAGGGCCAGGATTTCACACTGGATAATTTTAGCAAGGAGAATTGGAAAAGAGTTCTGACAATCAGTCATGTGGAACTGACAGATATTCTGTGCTTACAGCTGTCAAACCAAGCTCATGCTTGACTATGTAGAAGAAAAGTCTCTTTACAACTGGAATTGTGTTTTCCATGAAACACACACACTCTGGTACGGCACTGTCCTCTCCCCAAGCACTCCTGAAGCTCTCCACCATCTCTCTGCTGCACTGGGCTCAAAACAATCAGGTGAATCTTGTGTTTTGGGAACAGGTTGTGCCACACCCAGTCACTAAAAGGCTTTTTTTTGGATAGAAGTACAAGGAATCTAGTAGAATAATACAGCTGCTGATGCCGAAAGTAGGACTCCAAGACTAACATTCCTGTCTGATTGCCTTTATAAACAGTGCTCAGTAATTTTCCAGTACAGTAGTCATTCTACTAACAGACTTGCCAACTTTCACTCACACAGGCTTCTTTTTTTCTTTAGTGATTATCATTTTGACAGCTTTTTTTTTTTTTTTTTCAGATTCCCACCAGTAAGATCAGCCAATGTTTTATAATTTACATACACCTTGGGGAGTTTTTTTTTTTTAAATGGAAACCATTGTATTCCTCCTCCCCCAGATGAGCAGATCTCTCAGTTTTGGAGGACCCAGTGTGGGGTTGGTGTGAGGAGGTGTCCTGCTGGCTGACACCAAGGGACAGAATTTCAGCACTCTCAGAGCTCCTCTGCTGTGAGTTTCCCCTACCCACCTCATGGCTGGTGTAGCTTTAATGGGGCAACTGGTTTCCAGCTCCATTCCCAGGAAGGCAGTGCCTTCTTCTCAGTTCCCACCACAGGATGCAAACTGTGAAGATCATTACAGCAGGCAGAAGGAGTGGATTTCACAATTAAGTATTTTGCTAGATTATCCTGCTAATTCATTGCTGTGGGTTAAAACTGCACTTGGCCTGAAGAGCCTCAAAACAAAGCAGCACAGATCAAGTAACATTTCAAAACAAGGCAATGGTCAACCACAAGGTTGTTGAGTCAAACATTGCACTGGGAAAGAACGAGATGGAAGCCAGCCTGGGTGTTTACACCAAAGCTAAGGGACCTGTCTCATGACTCCATGTGAAAATTAATGCCAAATTAACTCCTGCTCTAGCAAGTCATCTTGGAATGTTTGATGTAAATGCATTTATCAGTAGCCAATAAGCACTTTTCATTCTACACTGTCTGTTCCCCAGCCTTCTCTTCCAGAATTACTCCACTGAGTTGAGCTGCTGGATTTGCTAGAAGATACAAGCAAATTGTCTTTCAGTGGCTAATTAGGCACTGATTGGTACTTGATGACCTACCTACAACCTGGAGCACAGGAGTTTTTGTCTCCTTTTGGTGGATGGGGATCACCATCTACAGACCTGGGCCCCAGATGTGCCCAGAGCAGGACATCAGCCACCCCTCCCAAAGGTGCCCAGGAGTGTCTCAGACTTTCTGCTCTGCAGAATTTTGGCTTTTGCTGCTGCAAGGCCCAGGGGAGCCCTGCTGCAGGCAGTGTCCCCGAGGAGCTGCCACCAGAGCGCAGCATTCCCTGCTCCTGCTGCTCCAGCACCGTCCTGGCAAATTCATTAAGCTCAAGCTGACTCTGGAGATCCCAACTCCAGCTTTGGGAAGTACTTCAAAATGAGCTCTTACGTGGTGCCTCCTTGGATCAGAGGGTGCTAACATTACTATTGATGCCAGATTTCCAGGCTAAAATGAAACCCTCCCCACGGCTGCTCCTTTCCTTTTTTTTTTTTTTCACGTAACCAAATCCAATGCACATCAAAAATGTTTCTCAGCACAAGGCACAGACAAGGGGTTTGAACCTGTTGGCACTGAATGGTTTGATAAACATCTGTACAGGTTCCAGAAGAGCCTGACTGCATTAATGAAAGGACTAACCCATCTGAAGCCATTAAATGTCCAGCTCAGCTCCTTCAGTTAACAAATACCCACATGCCTCCAGTTTAGTGCAATTTCTATGCAGCCCTGTGAGTAATTTGCTGATGTTCTCAAACAATTTTCTATCATATTGTTCCCCCCAAATTCTAGTATTTGCAAGACTGCCACCTCACAAAATATATCTGAAATTGTTTTGCTCCCCATCTACCTGTGATAAGAACACACAGAAATGGGGTGCAAACAGCCTAGAAAATCAGGGAGACAGACTGATTTCTGTATTATTCTGATTCCTGTATTCCTGGGCTGTTAAACAGAGCACTGTCACAGGGATATGGTGGAGTCTAGAGGGTGAGGTGGACTCTCAGTCAGCAGGGTCACATGGATACATACCTTAAATCAGAGCTTAAATCAGAGCAGGAATCAAAGCAATGGGTACTATCAACCATCACACACTGAGGCACCATTATTTTGGCACTCCCCAGCCTTTGGACAGGTTTTTGAGGTGCTGAGCCAACTGGGGCCTTGATTGACTCTTAGAACTGGCTTCATTTTCCCCCAGCGGGCATTGTTGTGGTGTGTGAGCCCTTGGAGAGCCTGGTGCTGGATTCCAGCCCACGAATGGAAAAGTGAAAGAGAAGAGGGAAAGAAAGAAGGAAATGATCCATGTAACCACAGAGCTGACCTCAGCAGCGTGCCAGCTTCTAGAGCTGATTTGGAGGGCAACAACAATCAAGGATACAGGGGTAAAAGGATGCAAGATAGGCTTCCTCCAGGCAAAACTCATTGGCTGCATTTCTGACTAAAATAACTGGTTTTCCAGACAAAGGGAATGTGGTAGATTTAATCTGTTTGGTGAAGAACTCCTTTTGCTGCATGGGAAATGCTTACTGGTAACATGCTGGGAAGCATGGATATAGTTGAGTAATTCATGAGAGGTGAAAGCTGGTCTCTCATCTACCTGTAGTGCTGCAAAGGAGTATCAGGTATGAAAGGAATTTAGATCAGTTACTGGTGGGCTTCCTGAAAGGTCTGTCTTGCATTTGATCCAATTTAGTATGTTCATTAACGACCTTGGCACAAAAAGAAGAAAACTGCTGAAAATTTGGGTAAAAATGCTGACAATACAAAGCCTAGAAGCAGTGTCAATGCCTCAGAGGATTAAGATATCATGCAGAAAGAACCGAATAACCTTGAGTACTCCAATAGCAAAGCTAGGATGGAAATAAACAGCACACAGTGCAAGGCTGAGTGCTCAGGGACCAATAACAAGCATTTCTGTGTTAAAGTAGGGTTCATACAATGAAATAAATGAGGAGGAAAACATCTCGAATGACTGTAAGCCACAAATATGATGCAGCCATGAAAAAAGCAA
This sequence comes from Picathartes gymnocephalus, assembly GCA_013390045.1. Classification (NCBI taxonomy): domain Eukaryota; kingdom Metazoa; phylum Chordata; class Aves; order Passeriformes; family Picathartidae; genus Picathartes; species Picathartes gymnocephalus. The sequence continues at coordinate 346,744 of WEKY01058987.1, read as the reverse complement.
TAAGAAGTTAAAGTAATGGATTTAGCCCAGAAAAATGATGGAAGGAGGAGATACAATGGTTTGTTGTATCCTGTGGCAAATAGCCCAAGGCAGAGAGGAATAGAGGGAAAATACTGTCTAATAAAATGAACAGAGCTGATGCACAAAAAAAAGGCTGAAAAATGACAATGAATAACTTAGGCTGGAAATAAAAGGTTCCGACCCACATGAACACAAGGTCACAGGAGAGCCTTCCAGTGAGGGAAGGAGCCTGTGGAAAAAACTCAGTTTATAGAAAGGAGTCTATGATATGCTGCTGGTAGTAGCAGATAACTAACCCTTGGGCTTAGGAGATATTCTCAAGTCCTAAACAGTGAAACTAAGGGCTCAAAGTCCGTGGTTTTCTGTAGATGCAGCCAGGGATTTCTGCCATTTATGCTGCTGTTCAGCATCCATGTAAGAACACCAAATATTCAGCAGGCCCCTGAAAGGACTCAACCTCTCCTAAAACCTCTTACAACAAAGAGCAGAAAAATCACCAGCGTTTGCACACAGCCCATTACAAGCCCAACAGTTGGGGAATTTCATGTGGTTTTGGTGCTTTTCCTGCGTTGGAGGGGAGCAGCTCCATAGCCACAGAGCCAACCATGCCTGCAGAAGTGTGTGGCCACTGGCCGAGCTGTGTTTTCAGTGAAAACAGCTGATGTGATCTGTGATTCCTGAGTCTGCTGCCAGCCCCAGGGCTGGCTCTGCTGGGGTATTTGGGTTGGTGCTCGGCATGCTGGAAGCAGCCCATGCAGGAATCCAGATTCCATCTGGTTACAGCAGGGTTTTGTAAAAAATATCTAAAGAGCTAGGCAAAGGATTAGAATAAAGAGGTGCTAATAGGGTGCAGTTGGGACAGGAAAGGAAGCTGTAAAGAATTTAATGGAAAAAGAGGGTCAACGAACATAAAAAATAAAATAGGAAGAAAAAGAGGCATTTTTTTAAAAGGTGAAAGAGTAACAATAATAAAGAATGAAAGATTCTTTTATTTTTGCCAGTTTCAACAAAACCTTTAAGAAAATTCTCTTCTCTGACGTTTAATTTTAAAATGTGTGTGTATCCAATCAAGTTTTAAATCCTGCTTTGTTTTTCTCAGATGCTGGGTTGCAGTTGGAGAATTCCAATCTTCTTGGCCTCATGAAAGTACTGTCCCCTGCCCTACATTATTTGGCTCTCCTGAGAGGTGGCTGAAGTTCAAAGGGATACATAATTTACAAAGCACTTTGGGATCGTGCTGGAAGAAAGACACTGTTATTAATAACACACCCTTTTTTTCTCCTGACCACTTTATAAATGTGGGTAACTATTTTTTTATTTTTATTACAATCTCAACAGCAACAGCCTCTTCCTCTACTTAAACAATATGATCTCACCCCATCCCAAGGAGTTTGCAATCTAGCTTATACATGGATTGAGAGAGGAAACAAAGGGACAGTGTGGGATAGTGAATTAAAGTCACACAGCCCATCCAAAAGTGAAACAGAGACTGAGTGTCCTCTGACCCAGTCCTCTGGTGGCCAAAAGACCCCTCTCTAGAGATGAATACTTTGAAAGATGATTCTCTTAAATTTTGAGTGAAAGTGCAAATGCAATTCAAAATGCACAAAACAGAGCAGGTTTACTAGAAAGGAGAGCATTGTTCCTTCTTCTGAACTCAGGTGAAGGGCTTAGGTCTGAGTGGAAACGGGAAAGGACCTTATTGTAACAAGATGCTACAATAATTTTACTTGAAACCCTAAAACAAATTCAGGGCTCATAAAAAAAGCATTGACATGGTGAAAGAGAATGGTTTCTTTAAGATGTTCTTGGTCAGAGAATATGCTAAGCATGCATTTCTAATGTCTGGGTGGGCAAACGCAAATGGAAATTTAAATTCTACAGAGGCATAGAGAATGTGCTTCTGAAAATGTTTCCAGTTAAAAGCATGTTAAGTGTGAAAGTGTAGTCTACACGGAGGGAGTGTGGTCTATCAGATCATCAGCAAGGATTCTGTGGCCTTTCTGGATTCTAAGCACATTCAGTGTCTGCTGTCGTTGCTGTGAAAAAAATGGGCCAACGAGGGTGTCCCTGTGCCAGATGCAGCTGGGCAGAACTGTGCTAAACTGTGCCCATAAACTGCCTGGTGACTCCACACAGAAGAGAGACCTTGGAATAACATTGGACCCAATTCCCCAAAGGAACACAGGCTGGATACAGGAGCAGAGGAATCCTTTCTCAGGTGGTTTTATGTGATTTAACCTCACCCACTGTCACTGCCCTGCACAGGCAGCAAGGCCGTGGTGGGAGGGCACCAAGATCCTTCCCAGGGGCTCAGGGTCATGGAGATCCCTCTGAGCGCACTGTGGGTCTCAGGGCTGTCACAGACCTCATGCCCAGGACCTCCTGTCCTTGCTTTCAGCTGGTAGAGGCAGAACCTGCCCAACTCTTCCAGAACTTTTAAAGCTGCTTTTCTTCGTCTTTTCCACCTGGAACCCCTCCATATCCCTGCCTGGGCTCACTCCAGTCTCCTCCCAACAGCTTTCCAAAAGGTCTGGCAGAAATACTTCATGCCAGGGCAGCAATATAAGCAGATGCTTCTTGTTTCTTTCTGAGAGAGTGACAGGACAGAAATCCCAGCCTCACTGGACTTCCTCATGGAAATGACAGTTGTTTCCTTGAAGCCATTGGGATTTTGGCTCTCCTTACACACCAGGGTATCTCATTATACCTTTCAGTACTGAAAGCTGTACAGCCACAATACTGTACAGCAGCAACAACAGGCAGGGCAGACAGAAAGTGAAACCTGAACCAGCCTTATTGATGGATGACCTGACACTCCATTTCCCTGCTCCAGGGCACTTTAATCAGAGTGCAGGTCTAATTAGAAGGAAGTGTGCTGTTTGTTGTTTCCCCTATTGTTTTTGCCAGCAGGATTAGCTTTGTAGGCACATTTCCCTGGCTTGTCTGATTATCCAAGATGCAGGAGCCAGCACGTTGGTTTGGAGATGCTTTTTTAGGTATTGTTCAGCTTTACCTGAAATTGATTTTATCACAGAATATTCTGAGTTGGAAGGAAGCCACAAGGATCAGTCCACCTCTGAAGTGAATGGCCCATACAGGGATCAAATCCCTGATCCTGGTATTATTCTAACTACTATTAAAATTAGAGTTTCTACACTACTCTACAATGCTAAACATCACTGCAGAGCAAGAGTGAACTTTTTTCTTAGCAAACAAACTGAACAAATTAATTTACCTTTCTTTGTCATTTTGGACAGAAATGTCCTTTTTTTTAAATATAACACAGATCAAAATTAATTCAGCTAAAAGTGCCTGCCAAATTAGAAAGAGATATTTTTATTATTTTTAGAGATCTCTAATAACTACCGAGGAGAAAAGCACCCTTACTGAGGAAAGCATGTAAAATGTGTTTCAACATAATTTAATTTCTTGACTTCAGGATTTTTGTAGTACTGTTTGACAGTTAATCAGACCCCATTCTGTGCTGATTCAGAAAAAAAAAAAAGGTTAGATATGCAGTCACTGTACTCTTTTCTAACTTTATACTGTAAGTTGTTCTGTCTCCAGGAGGCAGCCAAGGGGAAAAGAAAACCATCCCCAAACAATGCATGAAGGCAGCCTGCATGGAATCTGGCCTTACTGACCACAAATTAAATGGGCTTTGTCTGAGGTAATGAAAATCTGACCTGCTCAACAAAAGGAAATGAATATTACAGCTGCTTACTGTGGCTAACAACGTGTCCCAATACTTTGAGACGTTTTCACTGTGTTCACCAGATGGAGGCTTTGGAAAGGAGCAGTTTCTGAAGGAAAAGGATATTGGTTTTTAGTGTTTTTTAACTCCTTACCGTGACTGGCAGGGGTGTGTGTTACATTTCCTGACCTGGGGCTCGGGGCGGGTCACTCGCTGGCAGTCACTGTCATTCACCAGTGTCATGCTCTTGTTAACGATCCGAGTGCAGGACACGATGGTTCTCCTCTCACCTGCCAGGCAAATCAAAAACTACTCTGAGCAAAATGACATCCACTCATTAACCAAAACTCAAAAGCTTGGAGCTCCCTGCCCCCTCTACCAGATGCACTCTACCACCTCTGCAAGAAATCTTGCTCTCCACTTCTGCCTGACCTTTGTACTGGAATGTTTTGGGTTGGGGTTTTTTTTCAGAAAAGCTACAAATCTTTCCCCAATAATCATGCAACTGACTGTTTCACAGGAGCAGCAAGTTGGGCTTTCTCTTTCTAGTGTTTAACGAGGAAACGAGCTTGAAAACAATTTGTTTTCATTTCTGGTTCCTCCTCCACATGTAGCTGTGCCCTGTCATCACCTCGGGCAGATGTGGAGAAGCCACACGACCTCCCACCCCCAGTGACTGATAATGACAGGACAGCTGCCTCCTGCTGCCCCCCAGGCAACAAGTCAGGATGAAAAGGAGTGACCAAGGTTCAAGAGTCATTAACTGGGCTTGTTTGTATTTCACAAAGAGAAATGAAAGCCACCAAAATAAATTATTTCTCGTCTTCTGCTCCTCCAGATAAAATGTTTTAAAACCCTTGTGGCAGGAGGCATCTCAGGAGGCGTCACCATTTCTGACACAAACTGTACATCAGGAGTTTCTTTTACCCAGTGGGGCCCTCAGGGTTCAGCCTTCCACTGAGTGGCATCAGGAAAGCTGTGCCACAGGCAGCATGACAGTGACCAGATGTGACAAGGAGATGTGACACTCCTGCCCTGTGTGATTTTGCCTCACTGCTAATTATTTTGGTTCCTCAGACTCGCTTTCTAACCCTGAGTCTGCATCAGATTGAGTTTATTCATCATTTGCAGCTGGTAATTAAAAATAACTCACATTCTGTTAATTAAAAATTTGCAAACATCTCTATGGAAGGAAGAAAGGCCCTTCTCAGCTTGGATAAGTAGTAAAAGCATTGGATAACTAAAATAAAAGATCAATTATCAAGCTACTACTGGTGGGAGCCATGCTGGCAGACCTGATTTGATTCAAATTTGTAGCAGGCTTACAAAAAAATCGGAAGAGCCACAAATAAATTTCCTTTTCATTCATGTGAGGGTTTAATGGCTTAAAAATTACTATTTTAATGCATGAGTAAAAGTGTCCATTTTAAAGTGAGTCCTATTTACAGAAAAAAATAGGGAATTTCAGTGCACTGAAGGCAGAGCCTGCAAACGTGAAGATGAGCTCTTTCCTTCTGTCATGTCACATCACAAATAACTGAGTCTGCTGGTGAAGAAAGACTGCCCAGAATACTTGGAAACGATCTGTTTCCCTCAGGGAAGAACCTACTTCTCCCAGCACTGAAAATGCAATGGACAGTGTCTGACAAACCAGTCTCTGCTTTCACAGCACCAACTCCCCCAGGGCTTCAGAGAATCTGTCTGGGCACATCCTGGGATCCTTTGGGAAGGGAATTCTGCCATGTGCTCCTGGGCTGCCAGCACGTCCACCCAGCACAGGAGCATCTGATGCAAATTTCCAGGAGCTGTCACAGCAGCACTGCCCTGCTCCATCCCTGGGGAGGGAAGTGCCTGTTCCTGAGTGTGCCTGGACACCTGTGGAGACGCTGCTCCAGGAATGTGCAGCAGGAACTCAGATGCAGCTCCAGCCCGCGGTGACAGAGCAGTGTCCCTGCCAAAAGCCTGGCTGGAAATTAACTGTGGGGATGGGGATCAGAGCTGGGAGAGCTGGTGAGAACAAGCTCTCCTTGAGTTCATTATGGCAAAGTCCATTTCCATGGCCAATTTCCACCTGTCCTGTGGCTGGAGCCTGCAAACACCACACAGGGATTCCCACCAAGCTTCCCGGTGTGCCTACCTCCTCCACACTGCACACTGCATCCTTCCCATCCACTGTGAGTCCAGATGTACAAGGAATCCTGCTGCTTTTCTGGCTCGCTTCTGTTTTCAGCAGTATAGTTTACAGGGATGGTGTACTCATAATGAATTCCATAATTCTGGTCATGGAATAACAGCACCTGGGTCGGCAGGAAAAGAGAGGTTGTTGCAACACACTGTGCTGGGAGAGCCAACAGGCTGTGGGAGATAGCACTGCTGGAAATGCTGGTTCAGGATAAAATTCCTAAAATATAAATACCTTGTAAAAGGCAACCAAATCTTTATCTAGAAAACTTAAATTACAACAGTATTGGTAAAACAGGGCAACTGCAGGAGCAAGAGCTGCTTATGATTTGTGAATATTTAAAGCAGTCACAGGGATATCTAAACCTGGAATTCAAGGCATAACTTTCAGCCTCACATGTGATCAGCAGGACACTGGCTATCCACAGAGAAAGACAACAGGAAGCATTAAATCAGCACTTTTCTTATAACAACTATTTTAAAGAGCACCTAGAGTTAAACATCTGAAAGAACAAGGTGATGCTTCTCAGAGCAAAAAAAACTACTGCACAGAAAGTCCCTTGTCTCCTGGTTAATGTGGCACTCAAGGCAAGCACAACTATTCCTGCTGACAAGCTGTTGCAGCAGGGTTTTAATGTCTCAGAAAACCGTGGATGGCAAGCAAGAGCCATAACATACAGCTGCTGGCAACACATATTTTCATCCCTGCATATTGCTAGAGGAAGGTGAAACCTGCTTCCACCAGCACGCTGGCTATTTCCTATGGAACCACATGTGATGCTTCCAGTGTCATTACTCCAAAATTCCCTGAGTATTAACGAAGGAACAGAGAAAAATGTTTCTGTTTTCACTGTAGGCAGATGAGAGTACTGGTCCTGTTTTGATTTACATGTTGGACTTCATTTGGCTCTCACTTTCCCTGGATTGAGTCAGAACTGATTGGAAGATATCCCATGGAGTACAGGGTCCATGGAATCTGAGTTACCACACTATTAGCAAATGCCACAGAAGTACTACTGTAATGTTCATGCTGTGGCTTTAAACTTACTTATTATCCCATAATCTGAGCAGCATTAGACAAGTGAATTGTCCTGGCTTTTGTCACCTACTGAAATAGGAGCAATCCCTTATCAAATAAGGTATTTTAAGCAGGGCTCTCATAAGTGGAGCAAGCAGTTGTCCATTTGAAAAAAAGACAAATTTGTAAATGCTATTTTCTCCCAACAATAATTGTTTCTCCTTCAGATTTACACAGATCATTCCTACTTAACCAATAATCTCACTAAAGCTGTCAGGAGCTCGTTTAACCAAACAAATGTGCTGAAAGAAGGGTCCCGGCAGCTTGTGCTGTGAACACAGGGGGCTCCACAAACTCAGCACCCATGAGCTACTCTGCACAAGGCAGAACTCTGGGCAGAAGAGCCTCTTCCAGAGGATGTGGGGAACAAAGACATGATTTTGCTTCAGCTACAGAGGGATCCCCACTACCAGGACTGAATACCAGGGTTGAAACCAGTCAGCCATCATTACAATGTCAAAGATGAATGTTGGTTTTTTAAACACAATTCAAATACCAGGCAGCCAGAGGCAGAGAGCTTGAGCCCTGCTCTGGCTTTCTTGAAGTGCAGGAGATACAAACTCCTGTTCTACAGAACTGATCAGTCAGCCTTGTCTAAAGTCCTTTCTACTCTGGAGTGTTTGGTTGTCCTCTGTTGCACAAGGAGGACTAGCACAGGCCTACTTACACAAACACCAGCTTCTCCAAGAAATACACGCACAGCAATGCACTTGGAGAAATGCCTCAAGTATTAAAAACCAGCTCCTAAAAAGAAATCCTTATTATCTCAATATGGGTGCGAGACTAGTGAATCTAAAGGCCCATATGAAACCAATTTCATGCAATTTCGTAGCCATATATAATTGGGGGTGTGTGTGTATGTGTATAATTGGTTTCAAATGCAGGTCACAATGGACTGACTGAAGCTTCTGGCTCCTTGTCAGTTCAGTGTATTCCACCACTGTTTGAACAACAGTTTTTTATTTAGAGGAAACTGGTAACCATCCTGCCTTTCTTGTGTTGAAAGAATGAAACCCACCACCCTGTATCAAGGAAAAGATTCGTATCTGATTTGAAGCAAAGACTTCATGTGTGCTTTGTTTACCACTGGAAGTGATTTAAAACCACATGTTTTCTAATGGTCTAGTAAGTTTTACATTCCTCATTTTTAATCATTTCTGTGAGGGAAGGTGAAGAAGAAACATTTCCTCTGCTTATGTCTGCTGAAAGGGCCTGTCTGTATCTGGACAGGACACTTGTGGAGAAGCTCAAAATCACTGGTTTCCTATGCTAGCTACTTACTCCTTAACGAAGGGGAAATGAGCATTTCTTTAAAACCAAAGTTCTGCTGATGCTGAAGTTCACAAAATGCTGATACCAGATTTACTGCAGTGAACCTCAACCAAGTAATGTCCCAGAAGGTTCCAAGAGCTGCCAAAGGAACCCTGCACAGCATCTTCCCAAACGGTACCTGTGCAACTCCTGCTTCTCACATGAGGTGAGGAAGACCTTGGAAGTACAAGATACTTTTTCAGAATCCTGGTTTCAGGAGGGAAGGCTTGTGTTAAGGCCAAAGTCAAGCAGATGCTGATATTTCTGATGGTGAAGAAGGTGCCTGTATACACCTCCTTTGAGTGGGCACACCCTGGATTACACGGGTGAGCCAGGAAGGTGCTGGCGTCCCCAACCCTGCACCTCTAAGTATTCCAGCTGTAACCTCTCTGAATCCAGCTTTACACTGGTCTGTGAGCCTGTAAACTCACTCATCTGTCTGACAAAGCAAAGACAAAACCCCTCATGTCCCTGTGCAGCAGATTTCGTCAGCAAGAAGGTACTGACAAAGTGGAATATTACTTTCAGCTTTTTGTGCATGTGAAAAATTCAGGCATCTTTGGAGCTTTTCAAACTGGGTCAGGAAATGTTGCACAATCAACACCAGCAAGCCAAAAAAATCAGGTGAGGGAAGGGAGAGAATGCTGATTTTTAGCAGTGCATACAGATAGCCTTCAGAGAACAAACATGGCAAAAAGTCACAAGGAGAAGAAACAGCACAGAAAAAAATTGGAATAGAATAAAAAAGTTAAAAGAAACAATGAAAAAACTAATAAGACTTTCTATGCAAACCTTGCTATAGAACCTGCAAAGCTTTCTGCAGACTTTTCAACAGGAACAGCTATATGAGACAGGCATTATTACAGCTGTCTCACAGATACAAATGTTAAGGTTACACCAGCATGAAGGGACTGGCCCATGGGTCACCCCATCACCCACGAGTGACAGCTCTGGGACCACAGTCCTGCTCTTCTCACCCTGGAGGACCTCTCATTCATGTTCAGCTATATGGCTGTTCATAAAATACCAAGCTGGGTTAACAGAAGGACTATGCTGAACATTAGGAAAAAATGTCAAAAACCACCTTAAACTACATACAATTCAAAAAACAACATAGAGAAAACAAAGCACATTTCTGTGTGTAATTAAGTCACTACTTAGATTCAAATTCACATATATCATCTGCGCATGCTAGATCTGGACCTCTTCTGTTAGAGGACAGAGTACTTAAACACAGAATACACTCTGGCATAAGATGAAAAGACATTTCAGCAAATATGCTTTTATGTGTGCGATCAGGTATGCCCAAGAAATAAGAAAGGTCCTTGGGAACCTACATCCTCTAGAATGGACCTGTCTGTGACACATTACAGGGCTATCGTGCACTGGACAGGAGCTGACTGGGACACTCCCTGTTCTCCCAGAACAGAGCATCACTTTCTGAGGGGGGAGCTGGGCTTCTCCAGCCCTCGCAATGCTGCAAAAGAACACTGTGGTGAGGAAGCAAACAATCAAAATTTAACTTTCAGCTAGGATATAAACCCTTTCTGTTGCATCACTTAAGAAACACAAACAAAGGATATAAAGTTACCATCAAGTGCAGTGGTATTTTAGTTGGTCCTTTGGCAGAGATTTTCTCCCACAGCCCCCTTCGCACGTACCGGACAGTGGTGCCTGCGATCTGAAACTCACCAGGAAGCTCAATTTTCCAGTCGCTGTTAATGGATCTCTTACTGGAATCTTTTAAAGCTGGAATGAATCAAACACCACGGAATAAAATGCAAGCAAATTTGTAATTACAATACAGACTACTAAGTCTTTGTCTCAGGCTACCTCAAGCACAAGATGCAGAAACCTTTTAATGGATGTGAGTTTAAAAGAATAAAACTCCCACTTTTAGATGGTCCATTGTAATGTTTTGAACTTGGATATATTCTGTACTTCAGTTGATGAAGATATTTTGAAGATTTAACATAAAATTCATAGATCATTTATCTCTAAACTCTCCTTTCAAATGCAACAAGACAACTCTGCAATTTAGTTTCCAAGTAGAATTTTCTTTCAATTTCCAGATTTTGAGATCGCATTTTCCTAAACACTCATTGAGAAAAAGATCAATCAAATCTGTGTTGATACACATGTGAAGAATGGCAAGTGCAAAATAAAACTGATGCTGTGTTTGTGTGTGCTCCATAACCATTGAACAAATTAATATTCAGCTGTGACAGCTGTAAAGAGAAGTTAAGTTACAAAGCAGGGGCTGATCAGTGGGCAGAATGTGAACTTGGCCACACTCTTTTAAGAGTCCAAGTGCTGGACACAAATGCATAAGGTCAGGTGCTGTAGGGTCATATCCATCCTGTGCCTCAGTTAGGCCAACATGCAAAGCTCTACTGCAGAAGGAAGATGAATACTGAGAAGAAAAGCTACTTGGAGTTGCATCAGGAACACTGATGTCCTTCAAACACTCAAGGACAACTCCAGCCATAAGGGCATCACATTACTGTTGACTCATCAGTGCAAGCTGATTCAGGGATTGATGCGTTTTCTGTGTTAGAACGGAAGCAGAGTTATCCAGATGTTGGTGTGATGCACTGAGGGAAGAGAAAATTGGCAGACCCTGTTCCAGCAGAAAGTGCCAGGCTCCTTTGTGGAGATGCATTCACCGTGATCAAATCTGCCCTGACAGCAGACAGACAGAATAGCCCACGTGTTTCTGGGCTTCCTTAGTTCAAGGTTAACTGTGTCTTTTGGCTAAGCCTTTAACAAGATGTTTTTTTAACCTCTAGCATCCCATGCCTATTTTATTCTCTTCCAGTAAAGAACACAACTTTGGTCTCACTTAACTGAATGTGTTGCAAGAAGGTAAGAGAAGCTTTTTAAAGCCTTTGGAAGTCAATAGGAAATCTCCCACAGTCATCCCTTTGGATCAAGCCCCCATAGCCAGCAAGTCCTCCTTGGTGTACTTAGGATATATATACATAATTTATAATGTCTAAGCTCTGGGAGAATCTGGAGCAAGTGGAGGTCACAATGTTCGCTGCATCTGCATGTGCCTTTTTGAGGACCTGTACCCTGTGAATTCCAGGAAAAAGGTGGATATCTGTCCTGCTGCACACGACCTTCCAGACAGCTCTCTCAGTTCCATGAGAGGCTCCAAAATCGGGGTGACGGGGAACTGAAGTGGGATGTATGTGGGGGAATGTTATTTCTGATGAAAGCTCTCTGGCACACAGCCCAGGAGTAGAACAGTGTCCTGGCATTTGCATGCTGCAGCAATGTGTCTCTCCCTGAGGCTCACTTCTCCTTCTGCTTTGCTCCTGAGTCTACAAAGTACCTTCTGCAAGCTCCAGGCACAATTCTGAAGCAAGACTGCTTTCCCCTGCCAAGGCCTAGTGGTTTCCAGGCAGATCAAAGCAGCCACCATGCTGGCCCTGAAGAGCTGTGGACATGACTAATCAAAGCTGTGGATGAGATAAAACTATCCCCAAGCAGCCTGGCTGACTAGGAAAGATATCCCAGCACGTGCTCAAACTGTCTAAGAGTTTGAGTGACTTAAGTCATGCTTTGGTTCCAGCTCACCATCAAAGGGAGATAATTTGCTGATGAAAACCAACATTTCATCTTTGTGAACCTCTTTTCTGGGCAGGGTTTGATTTTGATTGCTGCAAGCACTGCTCCCTTAGTGCCTGAGGAGATGGAGAGTTTGGAAACAGACCTGTTCCCACAGGTGCTCCTCGAGGATTGCAGGAATTGCACTGGGGACTCAGCAGAGCATTTGGGCCCAAGTGTTTTCACCACTGTTTGCCTCTATTGCCCCATCAGCAGAGATCACTGCTGCAGCTACAAAACCCTCCATGTGTTAGACACAGAGAACTCCAATGGCTTTTGTCACACACAACCATTGGCTGGCTTTGCCCAGCCCCAGAGGTGACAGAACTAAACTCAAACTTGTACAGTAGAAGAGCTGAAGGAATAGGAATCCCAGCAACAACCTGTAACTTCTGTTTTTCTTGTTGGCTGGAAGGCAGGAACTGACCAACCAATTTCTAAACCTGGCATCTAGACAGATCTTTATTTCCACCCTGGGTCCCTCCAGTTTGCTTCCCAGCCTGTGGACACAAACTGCCCAGGCATTTCCTGTTCAAGGTGGTTTTTAAGAGTTACAGGCAGCCAAGGCAGCCAGCGTGGGTTGCCTGTAGGTGGAGGGAAATTCTTCAGGCACTGCTCCCAGCACATGGAATAATGATTCCAAATTATGCTGGGCTTCTTTCCAAAATGTTGTACCTGGTTCTGAGTAGAAATAGGACTTGATTGGACTCAGCTTTGCCAGTGTTACTGAAATAGAAAATCCTTCCACACTCAGACCTGGATTTAAGAGCCTTATCAGAGTGACTGAGGTTTTTTTTCTTGGTCATCTTTATTGTCCTACTGGAACCCCTCTGCTGCTATTCTTCATCTCAGTTCAGCAAGACACTGAGTATTTTTTCTTTGTGTTGAGTGTTCCTTGAAAGAGAAAACCCTGGAAAGCTTAGAGAGGTTCTCCTGGCTCCTGACCATGAACCAAAGAGCTGAAAGCACTCAAAGCTTTAAAAGAGCCAGATTTTTATCTATCTTTATGTGATGCACACAGGGCCAACTCCTGCTCTCAAAAATACACAATCCTAATCTTCACCACCCAGAGGGGAACCCTCTGCTTTAGTCAAGGTTGTGTTGTCCCAAGGAAGGGCAGTCTCTTACTCCACATAAGACTCTCAGTGCTCTGCTATCTGCCAAAGCCCAAATACCCTGTGCAAACCCCACCAAGACAAACAAAAAGGCTGGTTTCCAGAAGGCAGAGCACTTGCAAAACCCAAAGAAACACTGGCTCCCATTGTTCCACCAGCCTGTGCTATGTCAAACATCTCACGTGTAGGTGGGATCCTCTGGCAGGCTGGCTACAGCATTATGGAAATAGGAGCAGTGGTGATATTCCTTCCTACCAAGAAGTGGCACAAATGCCAATGGTTTTGACCAAAGGGCAGCTGAATGTCATAATTTGCCCTCCTTTTTTCCCCTGAATCTGGAATGAAAAAGAACAAAAGCATCTTTCCTGGTGATATTGTCAACTGTGGCAGCATCTCAAGACAGAAAACCAATAGCACTAGACATGAAATCCTGACACAGCCACTATGCAAATGTTTTCAGCAGCATCCTATATTCCACTGCTGGATATTAACATCTCCTTTTGGCTGGAGATGAAGAATTATAAGCAAAAGATGTGGAAATCAAAAACCAAGGTCTGAGCTTTGCTTTGACTCCATGCATAGCCATGAGCAAGCTGCAACATCTCAGTTTCCTCTTCCACAAAACAGAGAGTGACAAGCTCTGCAACCCCTTCAGAGTTCCTTCCTCTCTGGAAGCAATTCCATGGCCATGCAGCTCTGATTGTGCCAGGGACTTTTCATGTGTCAAGGTTTTTTTGGATCTTGCACAATTTTCCTTGAAGCCCCTGCTCTGTCACAGGCCTCTTGCGTGAATTCAGGGCCACGGGGCACTAGCATTTCTGTGAGTTGGACTCACTAGAATTAGATGGGGGTAAAAGCCTTTACCTATTGCACAGTAAGAATAGAGAAGGAAGTGCCCCAAACATTGAAATCAGACTGACAGATCCTCAGTGTAACTGACTGGTTGCATTTTACAAATGCCATTCAGACCTTTAGTTTATGCAATGAGTAACTGAACAACAAATTAATTGACAGACTCTGCCTGACAACAACCTCACATGCAAATCTTACCCATCAGCCATGTCTAAACCCTTTTTTTCCCAATAGGAAAAGGAGGAGAGGATGCCTGTTCCCCTCTAAAGGAATGCAGAAGTAGAAATGACAAGTGGATTAAAGAAATTTTTTGGCCTGATAAAATAGAGGCAAGTGGACTAAAGGGCCAGCTAAGCCCATCTCAGAGTGCAGGATCAGGTCTTGGGTACAGCATCCAGTGAAAATGTGCTGCTGCAGGAAATGGCAGCAGGTTACTGAGGGATATCAGTTGCCCTGTCCTGCCTCTGCTTCAGACTGAGCTGGGCGCCTTCCTATCAGTTCCCCTGCCACTGCCTTCTCTAAACACACTGCTCTCTTCCCCACTCCCTCCTGAAGTGCTGTGTACTCCTGGCAGCTCTGTGCAAGCCACTGCCAAGTTCTGCTCAGGAACTCTTCTGTCTGTGTATAAAAGTACTCTCTGGTCCTTCCAGGTTGCACAGGGCCTGTAAGTGTCACATTCTATCACATCAAGCAAACATCATGAAACCAAGCCACAAAAGCAGAGATTGCAGCAATACTCAAATCACCAGTCCCTCCCTAGCACCAACAAACATTACAGATTGTTTAGAGAAGGGTCATTTTAACAGAAAACAGAGCTGAATTTTAATCAAAACATTGTTTTCTTTTGTCTTTTTACCCAGAAAGCTGTGAGCAGGTTTATCCTCAACCACTCTGATCCGCCGGGCACCCGCAGGGATCACAGCGGCTTCGATGTAACCTAGAGCAACAAAAAAGGGCTGAATGAGAGCAGGGCAGGGCCAGCCAGGATCAGCCATCCCAGATCTGCCTGTGAAAAACTCAACTCCAGGCTGGGACTGAGTGAGAAACACTCCAAATGAGATCCCTGTGCTGGCAGCCAGGTTTCACTGCTGTGACAGGCATGGTAACGGCTAACATTTCAGCAGAAATGCATGTGTGCTGCTCAGCTGTGACTTCAGGCTTGGTAATTAGCTCTAATTGGATCTGCACCCTCCAAATCACCCCGGTTTTCCTGCAGTACTGACAGGGATGCATGAGGACACTGCAAAGTGTCGCTCTCAGGAGCTACACTGCACAGAACAGACATTTGAAATGATGTTTCTCATAGATGTTCTTGCTTTGTCCTCCCTGTCGATGCTGTGGTGTCAGAAAGGATTCAGTTCCACAAAACTTTTTGATGATGCTAAAACTGAACAGAGGGAATTAGTGGAACAAATGAGGGAAAAACTTGTTTTCACTTACATTTCAGCTTTGTACAAAAATTCTGGAGGAGATACTGATCTCCTTGCACTAGGCTGCTGAGAATTCAACAGCTCAAATTTAACAACAGAGCTGGAAGTTTCTCAAGGACTAACCACTGGTCACCTCTAAACAATTTTTCTAAGACCAATTTTGACTCCCAGAATGCAATAAGAAAAGCAGGAGCTACAAGGAAATGTAGCCTATTTTCCCCCACTATGGAGACATGTGGAGTTACAGACTTGCTCCATGGAGTGGAAGTGGTGCCTTTAAATACTAAAGCAGAGGAACACTAGGGCCCATTTCAAAGAGCCAGGCAGAGTTTTCCCACTGGCTTCACTGGACTTTGAATCAGGCCTCTGTAGATGACATTAATCTCATCACAACCATGACTTGATTCCTTCTAATTGGCCACCCAGTTTACTTTGCAGTGTTATCACTTGGCACCTTTTGGGGGTTTTTGCTGTCCTCTTCCTTTTAGATGTTAAGCAGCTTATCCCTGTATGTTCCCTCATGCACTTTTCTTGCTGTAATGGGCTCTGTGAAGCTGTTCTGTGTCAGTGATGCCTTTATGGGAATTGTGGGCTGTCTAGAGCAATGGGCTGGAGAAGTGCTGGCACAGGCAGCAGTGATTCCTCCAGCACTTAGCAGTGTTCAGAGAGCTATTTTAGGGATAAAAGTGCAGCTGAACAGCCCTGCTTTTGCTGTGCTGATACAGGGAGGACTCAAAGGAGGATGGTGACAGCCTCTTGCAACTCAGGACTAAGTGATTCTCCTGCCACTGCGACATGGAGTGAGACAGATTTGGGGTCTCAGATGGCGGATTCATTTCCTGAAAATTCATTTCATGAGTAAGGTTTGAGCTCTTGGGTTTCATCAGGTGCAGAACGTGGGTAGCTGACTTGGGCCAGACAGGCTTCCTCTTTCCCTGACTGTTTTATCTGAATGACACTTTCATCTAACCTTTCAGCTCAGTTCTCTTTGCACTTGCTCCTCCTCACTCACTTCTCCCTTACTCAGGATATCTCAGAAATGGTCACTCATCCCTTGCAGGAAAACCAGAGAGAGGGGCAGCAGAGCTCAAACCTTGTCTGTGCACAGAAGCCAGAGCAGAGGTTCTCCCAGCTGCTGTTCCAGCCTGGGTTTTACCAGGAAAAATCATTACTTCCAGGGTCAACTTTTCAAAGGCAATACTGAAATCTGTTATGAAATCAGAGCAAACAGATGTTGGCCTTTATCCTAGACATTGCCAGGAGTTGGTTTTTCATCAGCTGAGATACCAAATCACAGTCAATGCAGAATGTTTCAGATACCAAACATCCTCACTGCACCCCATGCAGCTGCATAGAAACCCAACCAACAACTAGTCAAGACAAGACCACACATCAAAATTGTGACCAGTGACAGTCTGTCACAGGGAAACAGCTCCTGAGACACCTCTGAACACTCCTGTTAGGAAGCCAGTTTGGAACATGCCCAAGTTTCAGGTAATTTAATGTATCTATTAGGGGACTATTTATTTATTTGGTTTTTAAACCAGATACAAATGCCCAGAGCTAAATCATGGAGGGCTTGGAGACAAAGTTACTCTGAATTTAGTGGATGGCTGTCACTAAGTTCATTGAATTCTGGATCTGTCCTGACCCAGCAGCAGCCAGGAGTGTGTCACACTGCTTCAGAGGTGAGCAAACCCTGGAGCTGTGCTGGAGGCTCAGCTCGAGCCATAAATACACTCATTTCATCACTGTGCCACAAGAGAAACACCACTTTTTGTTACTTTTTACAATAGTAAATAGTGAAGTATGAGCTATTAATAGAGTATTAGTTCTAGAGACTGTTTGGTTTGGTCTCACACCAGATTTTTCTCCTTGTGTAATTTCTAATCCTGATTGATGGCTTTGGGGGGGTTGCATTCACAGCTCCTGAATAAGAAGAAACACTCTGTGTCCATTCAGTGTGCCACAAACCTGACTGCTGACCTTCACTCTCCTGTTGGAGAACTGCCAAATGCTTTGCAGGGGTTTGGATCTGACCTGTCCTCTCAGAGGTGAAGCAGAACCCTTGGGCATGTCCCACCAGGAGCATCTGGACACTCTCATTCATTATCTCCAGCAATATTGGGTGCGTTAGTGGCTGAATTCTGCTGCAAACAGACTGGGTATCGCCCGTGCAAATTTGCCACAGGTACAAACTCGGATCACTTCCACCATTCCACTCAGGTCCTCAGAGCTGGTGGGAGGCTTCTGGTCACAGATTCCTGATCTTTGAGATAACTGCACCAGGAAACACCTCCAGTGTTTTCCAGGCACATTTTATTAAGCAAACTGTAACTGCAGATTGCCAGAAAGATTATCAAGTGTCAGCTAGAACGACCAAAAAATGTCTCAGAGTTGGCCTCGAGTCAAGGACTCTCAAAGCTCTGCTAGGTCTTAGGATAATTGTCTGCAAGGCCAGGGTTTGCAACGTTGGGCTTAAAGTTCTGCTTTAAATGAGGAACTGGTTAAAGACTGATGAGATTTGGCAACTATCAGGCAGTATTTTTAGTAATTTCACCCATAAATCAGCCTGTTAAGATGAAGCTTTGAAAATACAACAGGAGAACTTCATTATTTGATAATTTATAGTGCTGTATGCAGTATACTCCACCTTGGGAACAGTTACTTTGGCACACACCAATCTTTCTGGATAATCTGAATTACATCAGTGTCTCAGGAATGTAAGACTGTGATTGAAGCAAATCCTAGATACAAATTTTATGGTGGAACTCGTATTAGGAGAGACACCAGAACAAAGAGGTGGCTTTGTCATCAAGGAGATTAATATGTGAACAGTGGCTACTGTATCTTCATTTAAATGCTGAAGAGATTTGCAAGAGGAAAGCAGCCCACACAGAAAAATCCATTGTTAGCCATTGTTATTACTCCCAGAAAGAACAGAAAGTTTAGTGTGAACTTCAGAATGTCACTGATCTACTGCAAAACTCTTCTGGTTCACACTGCAGTGAAAGGCAGACTCCGAGGGGAAGGAAAAATTATCCCATGGCTGAAAGTACCAATCCCTGGGCACTGCACCTTTGTATCTTATCCCTGTCCACACCAAAATCAGGTGTGAGACAGTAAACAGTGCTCAGCCCATCATCAAACCTCCCAAAAGTGTGTTCAACAAACATTTCAGGGTAGAAGCCAAGGAGATCAGACTGTCCTGCCTACATGCCAGCCAAGGGCAGCACAGCTTCCATGATTATTTCAGGGATGAACATCTGCTGAGTGTCTCAGACTCCATCCATCTCCTTCCCACCTTGCAGCTTTTGCTGAGTGCTACTTGTTGCATTGGAGTGCAAATTATGTGCCTATTTTCTGAACAGCTGTGGTGATTCTCCTTTGCTTTTAGCCTGAGAATAAATCCTGCATTGGTACCTGTCCACTTCCAGCCATGGGACAGCTCATTGGAAGAAAATCATTTCTCTGGAGAGCCATGGATAGATTTCAAAGCCTCCTACCATTGCTGTGAAGTTGGTTACTGGGATTTCTAACTTGCATGTTCTGATGAAACCCCTATAAGGGATCTCTGAGTTAAAGATTAGGTAGAGCTCTATTTTCTCATAATTTACATGTCCACCCTATTGATAAAAAAAGATATTTTTGTGTTGGCTAAAGATGCTCCCAGCCAGCACAACAGCACTACTGTTCAGGTTTCTTTTAATAAGTACTAGACAAACAGCACATGCAATAAAAACTCCACTTTTCCACCATCTTAGAAAGAAGAATTCCTAACAAAGATGTACTTTTTCTTTCCCAAAATGATAGTTACAACAACTGGCATATCTCACCTTATTACATTCTGCCATTAAAAAAAACCCCAAATATCTGTGGTCATTCCTTTGAATTACAATCATAAATTAAAATCTTGATGTGGCTGAGAAAATTCAAGAGAGACAGATACAGGTATCTGAGCATTACAGGCACAACCATGGAGATCAGCTGTCAGTGATAAATCAGCTCCCCAACAGACAGGAATCAAAGAGCTGACCTTCATTTCTAGGTCCCCTGTACAGTGGCAAGGTGACAGAGGTGGAACTTCAGAACAACTGAGTACGGTTTTGAAAAATTATTTCATAGAAATAGGTACAGGGCATGCTGCCAGTCGAAAGGAAACCTCAGTCTAAACAGTGCATTCAGCTGGCCTGCTGAAGACAGCCAGCTGCACACAAGTGTATGTGATGTTTAGCATCATAAATAAAGGCTTTTGACCTCCTCTCCAGCAGAAAAATGGAGTCCATTTCCACTTGGATCACCCTGCATCACAGGTGGTAAGAGCTGAACTGTTGGACCTCCTACAAGGCACTTTGAATGTTCCACCATCTTCCCCATCAGGGTGGCAGAACCTCTGTGACATTGAAGTTGGGGAAAAAAAAGAAATAGACCTGGTTCTTTTTGCTTGGTTAATGAAAATGCATCTTTCTTTCATGCAGATAGCTTCTCTAAAAGGAAAGGATCCGTACTTTGTATCTCTGACAAGGCAACTGAAACAGTAAAAGCACTTGAAGTTTATCCATGGCTTTTGATACCAAATTTCCCCATCTAATCCGACAAAAAGAAGATAAAGAACCAACACCAAAGGATTTCACCAACACCCACGAACACTGCAAACAGCATTCAAGTATCTTACACGAGAAACACTTGGGAACAGCCTTTGCCTTTGCCATCACACATGTGGAAACCTTCTTACAATGACTATTGGTTACTAAGAAACAGAAAGGAGTTGGCAGGGGTTTAGTTCAGCTCATAGGGCACCACAACATCATCTGCAATCACAGGTCACAGAGGGACCAATCCTGCAACCAGAGGAGCCCCGTGGGCAGAGCCCAAGGCTGCAGCTGCAATTCCCCAAACAGATACCACTCCAAAACAATCAATGTCTTGATGTTTGAAGTCTATTCTCTTTTGAAATAATAAATCAGCAATAATAAATCACACTGGACTTGGGGTCTTGGCCTTGACTTGGAATGCAGCCAGGTTGTGGAGATTTGCCACTGAACTGTGCAATCATTTACACCCCCAAACTTGTTATCACCAGCACATTATGGATTGTTCTTTGCCCCAGCTTCCATCAATTTTTTGCACATTTTTGCTTAACAGTCAATTAAAAAAAAAAAAAAAAAAGCTGTTTTTTTCCTTGAGTAACCTTACATTCATTTGTGATACCCCATGGAGCTTTGCCTACTGCCTGAGATTCAGTGGGTTCACCTGAGGACCTGATTCTGCAAAACAGCAGCATGTGAGCAGAAATGGATAAAATTTAATTGCTTTCCAAATTAAATAAGAAGAAAACCAGGTAATAAGCGGTTATGAGATTAACTTGGTAAAAACAATTATCTTCTAGATTATGTGAGATGGGTAAAGGTGGAAACATCGCACTGACAAAGCAACACTGACAGTTTTGTGCTTCTGAGATGATCAGCAGAGAATCCAAATGCTTGAACACTGTCCACGAGTCACCAGGAATTCCTTCTGGTTAGGTTCCAGGGCACTGGGGGTGAAAACCTCCTGCAGAGTCCTGGCAGCCAGTT
>WEKY01058987.1:219975-325852 GCA_013390045.1 Picathartes gymnocephalus | reverse complement strand
CAGTTAAGGCTGAAACTGCTCAGTTCCTAAAGCCTTGTAAAGTCACCACCTCAAGCAGTCTGTGTAGCCGGAAATGGGTGCAACCTCCTGGCAGTGACCCAGAAATTTCTTATTTATCTGCACAAGATATTTTGTAGACTCAATGGAAAAGGTAACAGATAGCTACTCTTCAGGAGCATGTATGAAGTCCATGAAAGCTGTATAACCTGCTACAGAAATGGAGAATAGGTGGGTTTTTTTCAATGGAAATGAAGAACTTTTCCCATCACTTGCAACAAATGCAAAAGACTTGATGTAAGTGGGTGGAAAACAATTGGGACAAAAGAGTCAAAGGCACTAAAGCAGGAAACCATTCAACAGGTTGGCCAAACACACAAATGTGCTCCAGAGAGATGTGGTGCAGGTGGGAAATCCTACCTGCATCTCACAGGAGGTGACAGATCCCAGCTGGCCCCACAGATGAGGAGGAGGAGGGTGCAGAGGAAGAGGTCAGTGAACAAAATCAGAGCCTCAGACTTCAGAGCTGAGACCTGGACTACAGGGAGCAACCAAGCACTGGTGCAGCTTTAGCCACTAAACTGAACTGAAGTGTGTGCTTAAAGGGGATTTTCATGTGCTTTGTGGAACTCAGTCCTGGAGTAGCACATGTTGAATGTATTTCTCCATGCAGAAATGGTAATTCTGTACTCACTGACTGGGAAATAATTTTTTTTTTCTGGACAATTGTTTCCTCCTGGAGCAGCTTCCAAGTTCTGGACATGGCTTTCCCTCCCTTTGGCTGATTAGGATGTTGTGATAACAGGTTTCTCAGAAGTGTAGTACAGAAACCCTGGAACAAAGACTAATTCAAACACCAAGCTGTACATATATTAATGTTTAACAAGAGAGGGAAAAGTCCTAATTCCAAGCTCCTGTATCTTATACTGGATACTTTTGCTGGCAGGGAATCAGTAAAAATACTCAAAGGGGAATGCAGTGCTCTTTCCTTTAGCTGAGATATTCTGATTATAACATGAATCATCTACAACATGCATCATTCTGAGACCTCAAAGATGGTGCTGAAATCCAACTTCCCTCCCACTGGGAAAGATTCTGTGATTTTGCCTCCTATTTAAAATGAGCAGCACCAGTAGCACCAAAATGAGAAACAACTTCATTCTGCATTTCAGGCAGAGGCAGTGGCTGGTATCTGGGCAACTGAGTAAGAAGCAGATGGGATATCACACTTGAAGTGACTTGGGGTTTGTTTTGTGTTTCTTAGGTGCTTCCTAGAGCTGTTTTTGCTAGGTGATTCCAATGCTATCTAAGAAGAAGAGCTGTTATTACCACCCTGACTCTCCTCCAGCAGGTAGGAGAAGCCCACTGAGTGTTACTCACCCATGCCCTTGGTGTGGTTGAAGTCTCCTTTCACCACTTTGCAGGTTTTCCCATCTCCACTGCAGATCCCACAGCGATCCTCTTTGGCAGCCGAGCCAATGATCCCATCACAGCCAATTTTCTAACGACAACAACCAGAGGCCCCCATTACTTTGTTTGCAAGGTTAGAGCTTCTCTAAACAGTGAGGTCAGGACTAAGATTGACATCTGACTGAAAACCTGAATGGGGAGAAAACACTGAATCCTTAATTAAACTTTCGAAATACCTGAAAAAGACCTCATTAATCAGATGGTTCAAGATACCTGAAATGCAAGAGTAGCTCAATGGAAGCAGGCCAGGTTCATATCTGGCCAATTTCTACCACAAGATTGCCTATGCAATTATGAAATTTTCCACATGCTTGTACATTGTATTAAGAATCAACATTCAATTGAAAAATAAATGATAAAATCTAACAGTTTTACGTAGAGCTTCATTATAAATAGTGTTTTCATCATTTCCTAGGCATATCTAGGTTTTTTCCAATAAAAACCTGCAGTTCTGCTTCCGCAGATGGGAAGAGTCACAATATTCTCCCTGTAGCTATCAGGATTATCACCATAATCTTCCTTATTCCCAAAGCATTCACAGGTTATGATGGCAAACATTCCACATTTGTAGATCTTGAGGCTGACAACACTGTCATTAAACTATATAAACTGTATGCTGTCCATGTAAGACCCTCAAAATAATTCACTATTAAAACATAAATTTCTACTGAACTAAGCATTGTCATTATGCAAGTTATTAGCAGAGACTGCACTGTTAAAAATGAGTTTAAGATTTATTCTGCGTAGATAAACAGTTTCTTGGCAAATGAGTAGCAGGACTGTCACTAATAAGACTTATTTGAATAGGGCTATTTGGTCTCTCCCTTCTTTGCCTTCCTATAATGAAGCCAGAGGAAAGTTGGAGAGATATCTTAGGGAACAATCAAAACAACAAACATTTTGAAAAATAGGGTAAGCAGGGAAATATTAAGAGAACTTGGGCTGTTTATCTGAGCCTGTCTGCGTGTAAGCAATGTAATTTGGATCAGAACTCCAACATTCCCCTTGTTTCAGAAGACCCTGGCCACTGCCCGAGTCCAGATGTATTTCAGAGATCAAAGACTGCCAGCGTTCCACCATGTGCTGATGCAGAGCTTGTCTGGGTAAATCATTAGGGACAGACATGCTGAGAAAGGATGATCATCCTAAACACACACCAGGGAAATGCTGCTCATTAACTGGCACAGCACCTACACTGGTGCACAGGAACAACAGGAATAAACCTGTATGAATGCTTAAAAGGGAGTTAAAAGAGGTAGGAAGAAGATTGTGGAGTTTCTGGCAGTTGCAATTCTCCAGCCTAAACTTCACGCCCATGTCCAACAAATAATTTTGGGATATTGAACGTGATTCTGCCCCCAGAACAGAAGGATGTCCCAGCAGTTCTCCTTCTAGGATAATCAGGATGATTTATTAATGGGGTTGTTGAAAGGCAGCTGGAAATAAATGCCTGCCTGCCACCCTGCTGAGATACTGGAAGGGCTGTGTTTAATTTAAGGCTCTGGTGCTATCTTTTATTGTGCTGCATTGTTATTAGCACTATGTGAGCACACAGATGAATAAAGGGAACATAATGAGTGTTGAACCACACTTATTCCCAGAGCTGCATGAGGAGTCTGTAGGACTCTAATGGAGGTAGGGAAAGAATGGGGAGTTGGCAATCACATGCTTTGTATTTACACTGGAGTTTCCCAGACAATGGAAACCAGTGCAAGCCAGCAAAGCTTGAGAAGGCTGAGTCCCCCCTCATCTGAGATCGGGGTCCAAGACAAGGCATTTCCTCACACATTGACTTGGTCACTGACATCCTTTGAATTGAGAGACCCTCTCTGAAGGCATGGAAAGAACCCACTGAATCCACAAATGTAACTCTCAAAATCTTTGCTGCTTTTTACCTTTCATCTTCACCCTAATTCCCTGTGAGTGAAGGAGCTGGGAATGGGTCTTGCACCCTCCTCTTCAGTGGCACCATTGCTCCCACCCACAGGGCAGCTTTTCCCCTCAATTCAGGCCTTGAGACTTAAAGCCCTCATCACATTTAGGCCAGGAAATGGCTTCTTATAAAGGAATATCTCTAAGAGAATAAAACACATTTTTTTTTCTTGGCTTCGAGATGAAAATTGGTGCATTCTTGCTACTTTATGGGGGAAAAATACCTTGGAAGCACTTTCATGTTGTCTACATAAACATTAGAGCCCGTTTCCCTCTCCCCAAGCCTTCCAATCATTTCCAAACTGAAAGTGCATTTAATAACAGTACATTCAATAACAGCACATTATGAAACAGCTTTGAGTAAGATTTGACAGTGGATTCCAAAAGCTGCAAAGTCATTTAGAAACACATTGCAGTGACCACCTCGGTCTCTCTGATCCTCTGAGAAGTCCCCACGTGCAAAATACTCTTAAAACCACCACCATGGCCACTCTTAAAACAAGTGGATCAGTGGATCAAAGGGGAAGAGACAGGGCTGGAAGGGCAGAACAGAGTTGGCATCATCTTTGTGGGAGCAAAGTACCTGCCAGCAGTCCTTGGGCTGTTAATTCAGAGATTTTTCCAAGGTGTGAAAGCCCCTGAGATTCCAGCACTGGGTGGAAAAACCACAGAGTCTGTATATCAGCAGCTTCCCACTGACATCATGCTCTGTGTATTATACTGCCCGTCCTTTAACTACAGAGCTGCCCTCAGCCTGCAGAAAGCTTTCCAAAATGTGAGGACCTAATTAACCACATGCAAAGGGAAAATCCCAAGTTTCACTGCTCAAAAGTCAAGTTTTCACAGTGCAGAAAGACTCCCTTAAAACCTAAATAGTTCAAGGGAATTGTTTGATCTTTGCCATCTCTCACTTGCTTTATGTTGCTTCCTGTCCAGTCCAACCAAACAAGGTAAGGGGATCTATTAAATTAAGAAGCAGAAAGGGGAAGCTTTACATTCTGAAGAAAGAAAGACCTTATAAATAACAATAATATTCCATGTGTTTTCTGACCCATGAGTTATCCTGCAGATCAGCAGACTGAGTACAGGGACCAGCCCATCCTGCAATTGCTGGATACTTTCAGTTCCATCACTCTTGAATAGACTGGGGAGAAGGGAAGCAGCTTTAAAACATGGGAATGCTGGCAAGAAACATGAAAATAAGTCTTTTAGGGCTTCAAGTCCTCAGCATGGACAGTCAGAAATGTGCCCACAGGTTTCTTAATGCTCTGCAACCCAGGCAGTCTCCTACCCTGACACCACATTTTGGAACTAGCCACTGACCTTTAAATTGGCAGGTAACTGCACTTTTGCTGAGCCAAAGGCCTGAAATTAATTCTCTTTAAGTTGATATCTCCATCCACCCTTCCTTCTCTCCCTCCCCCTTTCTTCTCATTTTTATAATTAAACATCTGAAAGCACTGCTTGTTGGGTGGTATTTCCAGCTTCAGTCATTGCTGGCTCCAGCATAGGAAAACTCCTCTTCTCTTTTGAATACATACCACTTGGATTCTTCTGTGTGAACTATTCTCTGTATTGCTTGGATATTTTTTAATGATATTTTTATTTGTATTTTCAATGGCTATGAAAGAGCTCAATTGATACAGCTTGTGAGAGTATGTTTTGCTACATAAACACAATTATTTTTGTTATATACACCCACCCTGAGCAAGAAATGACATTGTAGGCCCACAAAACTGTAATGCTTCCCATATGCTGAACTAACTGGCTGTCTCAATAGATCAAATATAAATATTGATGCAACATGTGCCATTTTACAAATTAATCATGTACAGAGCAGGCTGGTTATGACAGATTCATCTACATTGCCAATTCCTTTTGTCCATAATATCCAATGTTCATTGATACCTCCAGGGATGGACCACATGAAACAGGAATGTACAGATGTGAGCAAGTGACATTCAGATCTGAGGGGAAGAGAATTCTTATTTCGTTGTTCTAAACACGTCTGCCCCTGTGGAGGATTGTGGGTGGCTGTCAGGGCTGAGTGAGGTGGGTCTGGGTCCCTAATCAAGCAGTTCATCCCTGAGTTACTCCAATTTCTGTTCCACAATAAATTTTGTGTAATGGATTGGCATCTGCGTAGGAGTTAGTTCAGCAAATATCCTCCTGTCATTTCATATTTTGTCTGAATCTGAGCAGTTCTGCTGTATCAGGAGTTAAACACCTCCTATTTTAAATTAGCATTATCTCATCTGCATTAGAGCTGCAATGTCACCTGCCCATTGACTTTATGTTTAGATCCCTCAGCAGCTCACGGGGGTGTTAGAACAGCAATTCTTGATTTTTCACATATAGAGATTGAAGGTTATGTGTCAAAACCTCTGTGTTCATGAGAGAACACGCAAATAAGACAAAGCTCTTTCCTATCCCAGGAACTCCTTTGCTTCTGTTCTATTATATGATTCCATGGGATAACATGGAAGAAAAATTGGGGGAAACAGCATGGTTTGGTTTTTTTTCATACCCCACTGCAAAGTACACCAAAAACTAGTAGGTGATCAACAGACTTTTTGTCACTATGCCTTACTCACCAAAATCCCTGATACTCTTTTTAGCCTCAGATGACATTGCTACAGATCCAGACATGGGAAAAAAAGGCAATTATACAACAGGTTTCTGTAGTTCAGACAATCCTTCTGGATTTTGTGCACATGCACTAAATAATTTATCAAACTACAGTGCTAAGCCAAGTTGTTGTATGAAGACAAGCTACCCAGTCTGGAACATCTTGTACCACAGTTTGTAATGCAGGAATATGAATAATACATGGAAAATACTCAAGTGAGGAGACTAAGCCAGAACTGCAGGCATCAATCAAATGCAAAAAGTGGGTACTAACTATGTAAAAAACTGTTTGCCAGCAGCAGGTCCCAGTAGACAAATTCAATTTCTCCTCTGCCACCTGTGGCACTCTTCTGACACTCTGCCTGTCCAGTTTGCAGAAGCTATTTTTGAAAATCTGTCCATTTTCCAATTTACGCTCCTCTTTTCATAGAGTATGACAACCACTTTCAGAAGAAAGTAGTTCTGTAACATTTTTGTTGTGTCAGGACAGCCCTAATATGTGGCTTATTATCATTAAACATACTGTGGATTCACCAGCCAGTTGAAAGTAGGTGTGATATGACAAAACATTCATGAGAAAACTGCAGACAGAGCCAAAACATCTTCACCTCTTAAACTGTTAAATCACAGCAAAGACTGCCCTTGATCTCTAGCCCAGTTCTGCTACACAGGTCTCTCTTTTCACAGAGACCTTAAATTACATCCTGAAGTACAATCTGTAGTCCCCACTGGAAAGTTCTCATGCTGTCATGAGGCTCAGACTAATCCTCCTTTGAGAAAAGCCAGCACAAGGTCATGTGCATCAGAACAGTCAGCTGAGCAGCTTGTCTTCTGCTCACCCCTCTGCTCTGTGACATCTGACACTTTTTTTAGCTGCACTTTTGCCAGCAGTTTTGAATTAACCTCAGCCAGCACAGAGCAAAGCACTGTAAGGGGTTAGAAAGTGCCCTGCTCTCATGAGTGTTCTCTCATCAAACACACAACCCACAGGCTCAGAGAAGAATAAAACCCTCAGGGAATCCTCTTCCTGAAAGCCATTTGTCACTTGAAGAGAAATAGGAAAAGATGAACCCAGTCTGAGGTGCAGGTTGCAGTGCCCTGCCCCACCTTCCCCAAGGCTGCAGTGTCCATGTCAGCGAAAGCAAACTGCTGCAAAGCCTAAATGAGCACTCACCCTCCTCCTACTCAGACACATCAGGCCGCTCTTGTTCTCCAGCCTGCTACAAATTTTTTGTGTCTGAAAAATCTCTGGAGAAAATAAATTCTCCTTGCTAGAAGACCTCATGCATTTTGAGAAGAAAAGGTCAAAGACCTACACATGCTTTGAACAGGGTATCCAGTTTGCTCAGAGGATGGTAAGAAATGGTGCATTTGAAACGTTCAGCCCCAAAAACAACTCCAATAAACAAGGACAAAATTGAATTGAGACCTTATGATTCATCTCAAGAACAAGGAGTAAGGCTAGGAAAAGTCTAGGTGATTTAGGAACCCCTATGCTAAATTTAGGGCTGACTTTGGTGCTTCTATGCACAATCGAAGTAATAACCAAGTTTACTCACTCCAGCTGCCTTCAGGTGTAAGGGATAAACACAGAGATGCTGCTGCTTTTGATGATTTTGTTTCAGGGATAGTGAGGCTGACACCAAAGGCTTCATTGACACCTTTTAGGTTGGAGTTCAGCTTTAAAGTGAAACTGTAATAACTTCACAAAGTACAACTGAAGGAAAACTCCCTTAGGGCCCAAATGTAGCTGGGGCATTTTGAGGCTTCAGAGTATCTGCTCCTGCTTTCCTTCTCAAAACCCTTCCCTCCTTGCAACAGTTTTTTCTCTGCCATGTTCATCTACATTCATTCATTATCCAAGAACGATTCATGAGCTGCATTTAGGAGCATCTAATGAAGAGAGAAGATCTATTACATTTCCTGGGCTAGATGTTCACAGGCAATGGTTACTGCTAATTTATCTGTTGCACTGACAATGTGTCATTTCTGCCTTTGAGAGCCTCTAACTAGAAGGATTACATAAGAAAATAAATAACAGTAATACCACCCTCTGATTTCAGCACTTATTCTCTTCTCCAGGCCCCCTGCAATGCTCATTGTCAGGCTTTGTCTACGCTGGGTAAAGAAACAAGGAGAGGAGTAATTAAATGAATATGGCAAATAAATTGGTTTAATAGGCAGCTAGTTAGACAAATATCTGTGGCAAATGGGGTACACAGGCACATTCGGCAAGTCTCAGCACTGCACTGCAAATAAAGCAGAGGAGTATTATAAATGAGTTCACAGGGCTTTCAAATCTGCTCGGCTTGAACTGATCATTTTGTATTTTTTCTCAGCCAGATGCAAATGGACTGAATGTTCTGCAGCTGTCATCACCTCTCTGCACAGTTAAAGGCAGTTGCCTCCGACTCAGAGTGCAATTTGCTTTTCGTGATGTACCTCCAGTGCTCTGTGCTCATAAAGAGATTCATTTGGAGGGAGCTGGCTACTGATCCTCCCTGGATGAAAGAAACGTGCATTGCCATGATGGCTGATTTAGCATTTGTGGCTGATCTGAAGGGTTGGAGCAGTAAAATTGGCCAGCCCAGAGTAATGGTCAATGGCACACAGCTGGAGGTGCACAGCTGGCCCGACTATAAAAGGTTATTAATGGTGTTTTCTTTAGCTTTTTTCAGATATAGCCAAAAACAGGGGAAAATTAAGTAACTTGGGATGCACCATGAACCTGGCTCTATGCAAAGCACTTTGTATTATAAAGAATCAAATTTGTACTGGCTCCCTGAACTGTTGCTATTCATTTTCTTCATTGGAATAAATTAGAAAGAGTGAATTAAAAATGCCTCTTCAGCATCGTTTGTCAAGAAACAGTGGGAAATGTCTCCTGCAGCAGTGCAAAATTCAATCCAAAGATTTTTCACTTCTCTCTTTGCATTGCTATTAGTAAAGTTGCTTTATGCCCCCAAAGCCTCTCTCACACTCAGGTGAGTATTGTGTTCATTTATCTCCCCACCTGGAAGGCTCAAAGCAATAAAAATTGGCAGTTCTTACCCACTCACAGAAATCAGAAATAATGCCAAATTTGGTGTTCCCTGTGCCATCAGGGCAAACCAGAGAAGTTAGTGGAAATAAAGGGTGATGCTAGAAAGCTGTTCTTCTGGATACAATGGGCTGGCTAATACTGGGAAGGGGAACTCTTACCACAGCATACAAACCCACATGAGGAGAAACTTAAAGGGAAGAACTGCCAGGAAGAGTCCAGCACTGGCAAGGCTGCTGTAGCCAAGTGACCTGTTCTTCCCACCTCTGTGGTGTGGGCAGCACACTTTGAACACGTGCTCCATGATCAGGAGAGAGGAAACCCATGAAGGGTCTGCCCTGTCAAAATGTCTGTGACAAATGACCTGAACCCATCACCAGGAGCACCCACTCCAAACAACTTCCAGTCTTTTATGATCTTTAAATACACATTTTCTCATCTCCCTTCCCTTGTCCAAACCTTAAATCTCCAGCTTGTATGGGTCTACAGAACTCCATTAAATTTTTGAGGGACCTGACGCACCAGGTCTAAGAGCTGCTCTCCCCTAGCATTCAGTGTGTTACAAACTCTCAGCAAACCATGAAGTTTTATTACAGAGATCTCCCACACCTCATTTTGGGTGTGTGTGTAATTTGGTAAGAGAGAAATAATCATTGCAATGGTTATAGACCATCACTTTGAGGAAAAGGGAATTAAATCTGAGGACTTTGTCTCATGCAGCTGCAGGAGGCAAGGAGCAACTAGTACTGAAAAGCTTCCTCAGTGTTTCTAGGAGGGAGCCAGGGGGATGTAAAGCACCATGATTCTGGCACCATAGTGCTTGTAACAGGCTAGTGACAATTTGTAAGCTGGTTTGCAGCTTCAGTGCTTTTATCAGTGATTCCTCTAACAGCCAAAAGGAGCAGTTTAGCAAGCCAGACTTCCCCTCCAATCTGCTCCCCTCACAGAAGTCCCTTCCCACCCAAGCCATGCACAGAAGCAAATGTGATTATTGAGCATTCCCAGCTGCTCAGCAATAATAGCATACCTCGGGCATTCAGCACAATTCTCAGACCAAGACAGGGCTGTGGAGCACTTGTAGTGGGCCTTGTGAAACAGGGTTGTCCCCTCCCCTCAGGGACAGCCTCCCAACCACCCACACGGTGCTGCCCTGACTGAACCTAACACCAGAAATAGAACAAGAGAAAGTTACTCCACCTGGCACTTGCCATGTACACAGAGGTCTGTCTCGTAAGGCCCACAGGGAGTTCCATCCAGGACTCTGTCTGCCACCAGCACGGGAGAATCCTTGCCCAGTGGAGAGCAGAAGAGCTCACATGGCTTATCTGGAAAAAGAAATACTACAACTGCCCTTGGGAACAGCACAGACAAGTGTTTGAGGCAATGGTGATGCATTCTCTACATTAATGTATTTGGATATCTTACCTTGGAAGGAAAACGAGGCTTTCAGTTTAGGCCTGTCATTTTCCCACTTTAAAATATCAGTATTTAAACGGTTACATTGATGAGACTGGGCTTCAACAGCACAGAAAGCCAATTAGTCAATACACTTTCGTGTATCTGTTTGTAAAGGGAAGATGTTTGTTACAGGGAACATTCATCAGTCTGATAAGAATGATCAGGTCATTGTGTCTCACAAAACTCGGGCTACAGCCAGTGATTTTAGAAGA
Organism: Picathartes gymnocephalus; assembly: GCA_013390045.1. Lineage (NCBI taxonomy): Eukaryota > Metazoa > Chordata > Aves > Passeriformes > Picathartidae > Picathartes > Picathartes gymnocephalus. The sequence continues at coordinate 315,115 of WEKY01058987.1, read as the reverse complement.
ACGAGTTCTCCACACCACTTCATATCCCACCAACATCTGGCTGAATAACAGACAAACAGCAAGATCCAGCAAAGGCAGCATTAAAGGAATGTAGGTGAGATGGGCAATCGTACTGAGATGCCCCAAAGTGACATAAATTAAAAAATGTCACAGGGAATCCACCTTTTTTTTTTTCAGTTCCAAACTAACTGGAACTTTTTAATGTTTAAATTCCCACCTGTCTGATTTCCAGTCTGAAATTCCCAATTTCAGAGTGGGAAGCAAGTTAAAACATTTCTCTCCCAGCATTCCAAGAAGATGAGTAAAGCACTGACAACTCTGTATGTTCAATTAAGAAGGCTAAAGGAACAGCAGGGCAGCACCAAAAACAATTAATTCTAATTAGTCCTTCAGCTGTAGCTAAAGGGGGCCTATTGTAGCCTTCTCACCAACAATGGGAGCCCTGCAGATGAGAAAGTGCAGCGAAAGAACAGCAAGGAACTACAGAGGGAGATGAAAAAACCTCACCATCCACGATGACAGCTGTCAGGAGGCTTTTCTTCTTGTTGCTGTACCTGTCGTGGGCCTGGCACTGCTGGTCCCTGAAGCTGGGCACCCCTTTGGGGCAGGGCAGGTTCTCACACACCGTGTGCTCCACGCTGGCCCCCCGGCAGTTCTTCCCTCCTGGCCCCGGGCTGCGGTGGGAAACAAAACCAGGGTCAGCACCAAATCCCCGGAATGTGGCACCTTTCCCCTCCCACCCTTGCTCTGCCCCCCTGCCTCAAACATCCTGAGGATGCAGACACAGCAAACAGCTCTTCAGCACATGTCCTCCTTGCAATTAAAATAGCACAGAAGAAGCTATAACCTGCAGTGTAAGGAGGGTATCCAGAAACAAACCTATGCTGCAGATAACCTCCATCCATGAAATCCATGCCATTCCACACATTTCTTTTTTAAACATGCAGGAAAGGCCACTAATGCAACATCAGGATTAAGCACCTGCAAAACCTCTTTGTTTTTATTTATGGATCCCCAGAGAAGAAGGAAAATTCAAACTCTATTATTTTCTATGCAAAATACAAACAAAAAACCATAAGTAAGCATGGAATCTGGAATTCCAGATCCAAAGCTTGCACACTATGAGCCCAAGCACTGCCTGGGATTTCCAATAAACAGTGCAATCTAAGCCCATCCTGGCTCACGCCTGAACAGTGACTGTGTGAGACCTCCTGGTAGACAACTCCACAGCCACCTTTGACTGTATTTATGCCAAGAGAATCCACCCACTAATGGAACTAAAGAACTCAAAGCCCATTTATGCTGCTGTGATCTTTTTACATGACAAGAAGGGACTGGAGAAGGGATGCTGTGTTTAAGCCAGTGGTTTTCTCCTCAGTCCCACTGTACAACAACAGCCCAAAGCCCAGACAAGAACACAAGGCAGTACAACTCAAAAGTCTGCACGTGCAAATTGGCTCATAACACACTCCTTCCTTACAACCACGTGGAGGCAATGCATGTAAATGCTCAAAGAAATTACAGAGAGGAAAAACCAAATCAAACAGTGAAGCAACTCATTTAAAAATACTGATAGTCCCACAGGCTTAAGAGTCAGCTGGCAGGAGCAGAGATTCCTGTAAAAAAAAAAATCCCAAGACCAAATATATACAAAATAAAAGATAAATCCCTTAGCCAATATTTTTGGACAGTGAATAAACCAGCTGCAGAAGTGGGCTGAGGCCAGGAATTTGAAGCAAAGAAGATCACGTGTGCATCTCCAGCCAAGAATGTATATGAGCAAGAGAATTTTAACATCAGTGTGCAGTGTTGGAAGGAGCACTTCCTGTAATTTAAGGAACAATGATGAATGGATTTAGGTTTGGTCAGCACTGTAGCTGACAGCAAAGAAACTAGCGCAGTCCCCTTTTCAGGAAAATGAGCTGGTAAAAATCAAACCTGGATATTACAAACATGCAACTGCAGCTCAGATAAGGAGAGGAATAAACAAGAATATCCGTTTCACATAATTACAGGTCAACAGCAGCAACTGTGAGCCTATCCATCATCTAGGCACGTCTTCAAAGTGACTGTGTTGCTATCCAGAATTTCAGCCTCAACTTAAAAAGAAAAGCTTTGGGTACTTTGTGTGTAGAAGAAAACGTAAAATCTGAATAAAGTCAGAGGTACCCCACTTGGAGCGCTGCTCCCAAGGCTGTGAAGTTTTAATAAACACAATTGGGGTGGCCAGTTAAATGGCACCATTGTGACCTCTTCAGGATCCCAAAATGATGAAGAGACTTCCAGATGGGCCTCAACTGACCTGAGGGATGAAGGACAACACCTACACTTCATCTTGAATCAGAAAAAAATCCAAGCCCACGCAGAGAGCATCAGCTTGTTTGGAGTCACTGTGCAGGATTTAAAGAACACCCAGGGCTCTCTGTGTGCATGATCCTGTTCTTATGCAGCATATCCTGACCTACAGAACGTCTCAAGGGCTTTGCCAACACAGCTCTGGGGCACTCTGACCACTGTCAGCCACTGCACTGCTGCCCAGGCCCAGAGCCCGCAGTCCCTGCAAAAATGATCTCTAAGGCACACTGGCTCATCACTGGTCTGTAGATCCAGATCAGCACCTCCTCATTCACTGCAGTGCTGAAGGGGAAACACAGCATCAGTTTTCCTGCCAAATGACGTATTTCTAATTCAATTGTATCTATGTCTGAATCACTGCAATGGGAAACTTCCAAAGGTGACCCTTCAAGCCACTTCCACAGAACCTACTTCAAGTCACTCCAGGATTCTGACCAGGTCATTGCTGCTTGTGAATGAGAAATTCTCAGAGCTTCTGCACAGCTCTGCCCCCCATATCTCCCCTGCGCTCTTGCAGCAAGGGTTGCCCAAGTGGGAAAAGGCTGCCTGCATGGCACAGGGAGCCAGGATGGTGTGAGGACTTACGGGGGGTTGTCACATTTCCGCTGCCTGAAGCGCACCCCGGTCCCGCACGTCCGGCTGCACATGCTCCACTGGCTCCACACGCTCCAGTCCCCGTCCACGTGCTCAGGGATGGGGGTTTTACTCACACACTCTCCAGCTCGGCACCACTGCAAGGCAATCATGTTAGCACAGCCTGGGAAGAAGCCCTGACCTTGCACAGGTGGACTTTAAAGGATGTCTGAGGGACTGCAACAAGTCCACGTTTATGTTTCTAGGGATTCGAGGCTTTGGTGAGATGGCAGTAGGAGAAGGAGGAAGGGAGGACGTGAAAGGTAGAAATTTAGGTGTCACTCTCAACAAGCCCCTGAAGGGAGTTCTGTCATTAAAAAAATAATCACAGAACTGAGCCCCCTACTTTATAAAGCAGATAATTATCCAAGTGCTAAGACTTAAAGCCCCACGATTCACAGAAACGAAGTCCAAGAAATTATACCCCAAAGCAATGCCTTCATAGCACTGTTCCCAGTATGTACAAAATGATTGAAGTATTTTGGACCTAACTTGGCTAAAGCCCCAAACTCCTCTGATTCTAATAGGTTGTGCTGGCTCCTGACCAAGCAGCAAACTTGGCCTGTCCAGGATGTGACACAGTGAGCACTACTAAGAAACCTTATGAAAGAGTCACCAGGACTCCTCCAGTTACAAAAACACGGGCCTAAAAACCTTTTCTCTCCATTTCCTTCTCATGGTTTCCAGGACCCAGCTTTGGGTCTTATCATCTTTATTTGCAAGCAAAGAAGAGGTCTGAAATCTTTGATTTCAGCAACCAGCTTTTTAATTTTACCCTTTCTTACCTCTCCAACCATACAACAGACAAAAAACAGTAGAGTCCAAAACCAGTAAGTAGGGGGCTGAGAGTTACCAAACTAGTCAGGTTCCAAAAAATACATATATAAATAAATAGAGCAAATTATACCCCAGAAAGCACAGAACACCACTGAATTTGAGCGCAATTATTTTGAGCTACTTTCAGAAACTATAAAGTTTTTAAGCAACCTCTTTTTCTCTCCCCATCTTCTTCCTCTCCCCAAATGTCAGGCTAAATGCTCTGCACACTTTCTGCTTCAAATACAACTCAGAACACAACTAGCCATGGGTTTATGGTAAATACTGAACATCTTGGAAACATTATTCCCAATGCTGGGAAACAAAAAGTGGCTGCTGCTGAGCATTCTGATTACCTTGTCTGCACCACATTCGGTGCCATCCAGAGGGGGGTCCAGCTTGGTTTTACAGGAAGAGTCTCCTTCCACCAGGCACCAGAGCCCAGCACACATCAAATGCTGTAATCACAAAGCAAGGAGGTGCAGTTAGTACTTTTGGAGATGCCAGCCACCATTATGGGATACACTTCAAAGCTCAGGCAGTCTTTCTCAAGTGAATCCAGAGGCATCCAGTTGGTTTGAGAGCAATTATTTTTTAAGGGTTGATTGGCATTAAGCGGTGAGGCTGGAAACATGAAAGAGATTGATGGATGCCACTGACAGGAACAAAACCTACCCCGAACAAAACATGTGCCATTTAAACAGATTTATTTTCACAAGACTAAATCTGGTCCATTAAAAAGGAATCCTATATGGGAGGCCATGTTGGGTGCTTTGGAACCATGCCACATGCTTAGATGTCCAAGATGCTTAATTACTCCTATTTTTAAAAAAAGACACTCAAGTAACTGCAGCTGGTGCTAGCAATAATTAGCCAGCAATGCCCCTGGGGAGAAGGTGGAATGAGAAAGAGGAAAGGATGTCATGGTGTGCAGTGCAGCAAAGGAGGAGCTTGGTGACAGGAAGGGTCAAAGACTGGGAATACATTCTGGGGATCATTCCCAAGTGCTGCTGCTCTGCTCAGCCAGTGTGTGCTGCAGGGATCTCAGTGCTGACCACAACTCTGGGACCTGCCAGATCAATAAATTTTCAGAATTTAACAGAAAGCACAAGGAGAAGGGGCCGTTGCATCAGTAACATTTTCCACAGCATCCACCATGCTTTGCATTCCATGGAAGTGGATGATTTCAATACAATGCTACATAGCTGAGTACCAAAAGAAAGAAAAAGAAGAGTTACATTTCTTTCCACTATTGTTCACATTTCAACGTAATGGTAAAAAGATGAGAAACCTGACTCTAGTGCCAGCTGGTCTTGTCAAGATTTATTGCACCTCATTAAATAGTTGAGTCAACACACTTCAGCCTCATGGTTCTTCCCCAATGTAATGTAAGAGACTGTGGGTGCATGTGTGTTTTGTGTACAGGCATGTTGGTATGTCTCTATAAAACAGATCATGTCTCTATAAAATAGATCTGTACAAGAGAGGGTGCAGATGAGATAAACCCCAGTCCCAGCGATGATGTAGAACATACTGAAACAAAATAGTTATCACAGCAGTATCTGCATCCTGCTCCACTTCCACATTTTTTTCTGGAAAGAGGATTTTGCACTATTTAAACCCAAAGAACATTCACAAAAACTGGATGCAGACAACACAAGTTAGCATCTGTATTAACCATAATGCAGAAAGTCATTGTCAAATAAACAAACAAACAACAGAAAATACTCCAGGGAAACCTAAATCAATGAATTTTCAAGACATTTTCTCTGAACAAATAAAGCATATGGGAAAATACCAGTCTTTAGTAATTTTGACTAAATGACTGTGACTAATTAGTGGTTTACCCACAGCTCTGAAAGCACTTAAGCACCAATTAGCCATGAGGACATCACACTGTTTTATTGATAGGTATAGTGAGGCAGAAGCACTGACAAGGCAGATTTCAGAGCTTACTGAGAAATTCATTGTTCCACCCCATAATGCCCACATTCTCAACCCCCTGCCTTCTGGAGAGGACTAAAATCAAAAGGTACATCAATTAAGCATCCATAAGCATTACAGGAAGAACACAAATCTGGGCAATAAACCACAGTATGAAAGCACTACCAGCAAAACCTCCTTCCAAACTCTCGGGGACAATATTGATACACAAAATGAAGGAAAGCTTTGGAAATGAAAGATGCAGATAGCAGTATTTCCACTTTTCCAGTCTCCAGGCCCTCTCTTGCACATAACCACAAAACTTCAGAGCAGAATGTGAAGAGTAACACTCCAGCCAGAAATACTGCCCCAAGAAGGAAACCCTCTGCTTCTGCTTTCTGTCAGAGGAACATCCTGGCTGAAGATGTGATGGAATTCACTACATCCCTAAAGAAGTTGTTCTAGACACATATGAGCACCATTGCTCAATATCTGTGCATTATGCAAGGCCTGTATTTGTTCAGCTTCAGGTCCCTGGATCACATACTGCACGTAAATTAGGGTTAATTTCTGCTCTATGATGTAAAACTGGGAGGACAGAGGGGGTGGTGGTAGAAACAAAGTCATAAAAATGAAACAGCTTTTTGTACAAATTTGGCTGGCAACCAGAATCCCTCCACAGCCCACAAGAACTTGGAAGGTGATAAAGCCAGGTCACATGCCCAAGTCTGAGCCATGGTATGGGGAAGCAATGGGCAGAGATCACCTCAAATATGTGTGTCTGCACCTGCAAAACTGGGCCCAGAGCAGGGATACAGAGGGTGCAAATATTCACATACCTGTGGGTGTGGTGTGTGTATATATATGTGTGTTTATGCCTATATATACATGTATACACACACATAATTGTAGGGAGACAAACAAAGGAAATACGTCTCTCAGTAACATCAATTTTCCCGAAATCTCCCATCTTCGAGGTATGGAAAACATCGAATTTTTATGGCACCCCTGTGTTTGATTCAGAATCCTAAATGCAAAGCATATTTCAGGAAACAGTTACAGAAAAATCTGGTAACGGCACTGAGCTCTGTGTTCTGGTGCCACACCACTACAAAGCCCAGGCCCTCGTTAGCCCAGTCCCCTGCATTTAATAGTGTTCAGATACCCCAGCAAAGATGAAACCATCAGCTTTGGGATTGTATGTTCCCAAGATGTTTTATCATGTTAATAGTGCTTTTCAAAAGAGATCATGTATCCTCCTCAGTTACAATAGGAACCCAAACAAAACTCCCCATTAAACAGCAAAGCAGTCGCAGTGATGGACTTTTTAATGGTTAAACAGCCAGCTTTGTGGGGAAATATCCAAGTGAGAAATGGCAGGACTTGAAAGGAAGTTGTTGTATGTGAGTGGCAGCTCAGAGCTTATATTGATACAGAAGAAGCCATCAAAGAACTGTATTAGTGCTAATTCTGCATTCAGCAAGCAACTTTCAGATGGCAGGTCCCTGCCTGCAAAGCATTCCCCACGGCATTCAAGAAGTGCCAGTAAGGATTTTCCAATGATAGATATTTCACACTGGAAAAATATTGATTTGTTGAAACTGTCTGTGGGGAAAGGTCATCTTTGGATCAGCTCCCAGTCTGACATATTTCCAAGAGCAAAATAAAATTTCAAAAAGCGAGAAGGCTGTTGAAAAGCAGTGTTTCAATAAAAATGTAACATTACTTGTTAAAAACAGAAAGAAATGCTTTTTCAATCCTTAAGGAATTTGTAAAGAAAGAAAATAAAATTTAGAAACAGAAATAAAATGTAATTTTTATAAAGGTGCAATTTTTAGACTCTCAGAAACTCCTGGGAGATAGGAAAGCTTGTCTGCACAGCTGTTAGGAACCAGTCCTGGGAGAGGTCACGATCTGGAAACTCCCAAGCTGGGAGAGATGTGCTCGGCAGGTGAGCGGCGCTTCCAGTTACAGGGATTATAATGGCATCTATCTGACAAAGCGGCCTCGCTGTGCCAGGTGTTTTCTCTCCCTCAAAGATCTCGCCATCTAAACAGACTCCTGGGAGCTTGGGGATAAAGGAAGTTTTATCACTCCGTTCTAGGTGGAAAGATGAGGAACAGAAAGGATTAAATATCTTGCTGAAAGTCTGCTGGGAGACAAGCTGAGCTAGAGCTGCTGGCAGCCCTCTGCTCAGTGTCACTGCCACAGGCTCCTGTGTCACTGCCTGCTCCAGCTAAAGCCAGGCTCTGGCCCTTCCCACCTTTCCCAGCTTTTCACACTTTTCCAGGACGGTGTTTCCCTTCCCTGGGACCCCATCCACGCATGGACTCACAGCGTGTGGAGCTCACACACGGCTCAGCAAGGGGATCTATTTTGGGTTCCTTAGCTCAGTGCTGCAGCTGGAAATGTGGAGAAGGCAGAGTTAATCCACCCAGCTCCTTGCCCACAGGCAGCAAGTCTGGAGCTTCTTCTGGGGTAGCTATTGCATCACCACTGCTGCTAAAATCTGCGTGATCCTGCCTCATGACCTCACGTGGGCTCACGACACTCCCCCACCTCAAACCCTCAGATTATTACCTACAAGGGGAGCTTCCAAATCTCCAAAGCATAAAGAGAATCCAATGAACAAACACATCCTTGCCACCATGGAACTACTCTACAGAAGCTTGTTCATTCCCCCCACATTCACTCCATCACCTTGTCCGCATCCAAGGAAAGAAACACTTATTTGTCCTGGAGATGAATTTGTTTCTGCTGCCCACTGGAAAGAGGAACCTCTTCTTTCTAGCAGCAGAACTAAACCACCATGAAACCAATTTTTCTGTCAAAATGAGGAGACTATGAATAAGAACTTAGGAAGAGTAAATATCCCTAAGGAAGAGGAGCAAGAGACCTCATAACTCCCAGGCTTGCTTATAAATAGGTTGACTTTCAATGAAGTATCAGAATTCTCTTATTTTGCCAACGTTTTGGCTCAGCATATTGCTAACCAGGACAGAAAATGTGCTTATGAATGGGATCCTAATTAACACCTATTAGGTACAATGAACACACAATTTATTCTTGCTTTCCTGTTCAAAGCACAATGCAAACTTTCTCAAAGCCTCACAGGATGCTTTTGAGCAGCAATTCTTTACACAAGGTGACAAAAACAATGCCCCCAAATTCTACACCATCACTGTGTTTAATTTTGGGTGTACAAACAACGCACAGCAATCAGGAGGGAGGTGAGCAGCATTGTTTGATGAAGTTTCTTGCTGTTGAAAATAATGTTAAAAGTGTTCCGAACTCGAATTCTGTAAAACTGGAAGGCACTTTTGGAAAGGAGCCACAATTCCCAGACAAGATAACTGTGAAACTCGGATCCGTGTCTCAGTGGCCAAGCTGCTGACCTGTGTCTAGAGCTGATATTCCAATGTAGTGCCAGACAAGCAGTGGAAAACTCCCAGACTGCAGGGAAGGCACAAAGGAATAGAAACACTTTTTGGTTTTTTTAAACTGTACATTGGGAAGCAAACAATGGAACAGGAAAACACTGTCTCTAGTTTCAGCAGACTCTGGTGCTCTCAAGGAAAACTAAAAACCTTCACTGTCTAAAATATTTCTTTGCAAAGCATCAGTTTTATTTAATTTTTTCATGTACCTCGACTTAAATTAATAGTCAAAAGAAAGAGATTGGAAAGAGAGCAGTCATAAGACCATAAGCTAATTTTATGGCAAAACACTATGCTGAATACAAATCTTTCCAGTGCCTTTAGGGCACTCATGTCACCAGCTCCAGGGATCCACAGACATGGAAAAATCCAAGCAGAAAAAGACAAGTTTTATGCACTTTCCTACTAACACACAACTCTCACTGTCTGCACTCTTCAGCTTTGCTGAGCCCAGGTTTCAGCATCTTAAATGAGAGAACACAACACGAATGCGTCACATCAGCTGGAAAAATCATAGAAGTGTCTTTAGATGGTCAAACCTGGGAGTAGAGACACGTGGAATAAAGCACTGGAACAGAGTCTTTGAATTAAATTATTGGAATGTTGTACTGTGACTTATTACCAATGTTAAAAAGAGCTGTTCTTAAGAGTAATGTTCACTCAACAGCTCTCAGTGAACTCCTCAGGCCTAAACACCTGATTGTAGGATATGAAAAATACTAATTTTTTTTCTGAACAACCGGCAGAGTTGTCCATTAAAAAAGAAAAATAGGAAAACTAAAAGAATGAAATCATAGATTGTGTTTCTTGGCCATGGAAAAAGAGAAGCAAGGGACAGCAAAATAAGTATAGATATGTACACACATTGTTCAGATGTGGTTGTGAAAATTATGGGGTTCTCTTGAAGTGTTTTGCAGATGGGAAGTTCCCAGCAGACCAGTGGGAGAAGTCTGAATGCCCTTCAAGCTTGTTATACACTATTTTCAGGCTGATACTCAATCATATTCTGGCTAATTTTGTAAAGTTCAAGCTTTAGCTGTACATGCCACATCACAAGGCTACACTAATTCTTTCTCCCTCCCCTTGTCTTAATAAGAAATGTAGGATTGCCAAGCCCAAGTGTTTAATTCTTAATAGGCTCTCTCTACTATTGTTAAGAGTTTATTATGTTTATATTCCTAAATTTCCACGTTGTATTTTTATAATTTTATTTTGGTTCCCCTCTCTCTTTTTGTTTTTCTTTAAACCACTGCACCAGAAAGTGTTTTGACCATTTTCCAAACTGAAACACGTACAAAAATTTCAGAAGCATTCCAATAATTGTAAACTGGGCTGTGCTGCCCAGGCAGGAACTCTGCTTCTCTCTCGTTCTTTCTCTCTCTTAAACAAAAAGTATTTCCACTGAAAATAAAGAGAAAAGGGTATTTTTGCAACATACAGAAGCAGTGAAATAGGACACTTCAGCTTCATAGAAACAGGCAATGTGACAATAGTTTGAATTCTAAAAACCTACATGAGAAAAACTATAAACTATAGAACAGCAATTAAGTTAATTGTTACCCTTACTTCTCAAAAAAAAAAAAAAAAAAATCTGCTCATTTTATTTTACAATTGCCAGGCTTCTATCCTGCGAGCCTCAAGAAAAACCCAACCCATCCTCTTCCAGATTTATTAGTATTATTATGTAGACAAAGTCCCTGGTTGTACAGAAAATGACAGTGCAACCTACTATTTTCATTATAAACCAGTTTTCAATCTAATTACCACGTTCTTGTAAATATTCTGTATGTTACTAAATAGTAGGGTTCACTATCATGGTCTGCATCTCATAAATGGCCCTGCAGAGAAAAGGCAAACAGAGGCCCATTGATTCCCATGCACAGAGCCCAAGAGGCCACTCCAGCAGTCTCCTTGCAAGATCAAGACCACAGAGAGACCCACAATTGCTGAATTATGCTCACCACCACATCATCAAAAATGCAAACTGAAGGGGTACATAAAATCCACTTGATCATTACACTTGTTGTTTTTTCTTTACTTTGTTTTTTGGTTCCTCTCCTTTTCCAAATTAGCCAAGAAATTACTTTGTCTCCTTTGGCTTGCAATCGACTTTGCCCGTTTGTTCTGTAGCTTGTAGATATTAAAAAATACCTACATTTGTTAAAAAACAACATGAACCTAAGAAAAACAGTACAGTCAATTCTAGCTGGTTTAATATTTCTAAAAACAGTGCTGTGTCAAAATTCACATTCCCAGCTACATCTGAGTTGACAGTGTCCCTTGTCAGAAAAAAAATCTCTTTGTAGCAATGCTAATCTCCTTCCCAGTGCCACTCCAGCCTCAGCCCAGTTTTGACTCAAAACAATGCTGGATTATAACAGTTACGTAAAAACCCTCAAAAATGTGTTAATAATAAATAAGCCAAAAGGCTTATAAAACAAAGAGCCAAATGGATGCATGAGATAGAAATCACATTTTTCCCCCCATAAATATGATTTCAGTGCAAAAGCCTCTGTTTATAGGCATGCCAGCCTGAAAAATAAAGATTAAACACACAGAACGTTTCCATGTGAGGTTTTGAATGTGTTTTGACGAATTTCTAGAGGACAAACACCATCTCTGCTCTGTGAGAGATTCACAGAAACCACTCCTGCTACTCCTCTTGGAATAAACACAGGGACAGCAAAGGGTTAACTCCGGCTCTTGAGGCATCATCGCCTGGCTGGGGTTGGAGCTTTCTGCTTCCTCTCTCAGAGGGGTCAAATGAATTCACAATAGTTGATTCATAGCCCAGTATGGAGCTGAAGGACAGAGGTCAGACAGGTTGAATTGCCTGTAATTTGCACAACTGCTCCCATGTTAGCCCTGGGCTCACGTCAGCATTCAGCAGCCAGAGCTCCCTGGGATCTCTGTGTTTGGGGTGCACTGATAAGGCCCTGAGCAGTGTCAGAGGTGCATTTCTGTCCAGCTTTTCCTGCAATTATCATGATGTTGCTCAGAGCTTGAGAATGACACAGCAATCTATTTAATTCCTGCTAAAAGCAACTCAAAATAAAGGCCCCTGTATAACCTCTTAGATGGGCCAAAGCTCTCCCAACACTGTGCAGCTTCCCAGCTGGAGACAGGCAGCAGGCCTGGCATGGCAGAGCACACTTGTACATCCTGCTAGATCAGCACTGGCATGGATCAGACAGCGCCTGACATTTGCAATGGGAAAGATGAACAGAAAGCACATGGGAAAGCATTTTGATCCCTTTGCATATTCCAGGAGAAAACTCTGTAACTTGGATATGAAGGGGGAGCTACTGAAGGGTTTTGAGAGATTCACTAACATGTATGATATCATCGAATCATGGAGTGGTTTGGGTTGGAAGGGACCTTAAAGATTATCCAGTTCCAACCCCCTGCCATGGGCAGGGACACCTTCTACTATCCCAGGTTGCTCCAAGCCCTGTCCAGCCTGACCTTGGACACTTCCAGGGATGGGGCAGACCCAGCTTCTCTGGGCAACCTGTGCCAATGCCTCACCATCCTCACAGGGAGGAATTTCTTCCATGTATCTCACCTGAACATCTCCTCTTTCAGTTTTAACTCATTCCCTCTTGTCCTGTCATTACAGTTCCTGATGAAGAGTCCCTCTCTGGCTTCCTTGTAGGACCCTTCAGACACTGGGATGTTTCTATGAGGTCTCCACTCAACCCTCTCTTCTCCAGGCTGAGCAGCCCCAACTCTCTTACCCTATCTCCATAGCAGAAGTGCTCCAGTCCCCTCACCAACTTTGTGGCCTCCTCTGGACTTGCTCTAACAATTCCATGTCCTTATGCTGGGGACACCAGAACTGTGCACATTATTCCAGGTGAGGTCTCACAAAGGCAGAGTAGAGGGAAGGAATCACCCTATTTTCTTATTCAGTTTCTCAGACCAAAACTAATTCTTCCATGGAGCCATGGAAACCTTTCCTTTTCTGATGACGAGGAAGGATTCATCCATGCAATACTCAGGTTAAAGTTAATCCAAATCCAGGCCTCTGAATGTATCTCAAACCAATAAAAGCGTAAGTGGAGCACACACCAAAATGGAGTTGCAATCCTTCAAGGGCCTGGAGGTAATCTTGCCATTTATTATTCATGCAGTACAATAAACCTTTTCAAATAAATAAAAGTTGATTGTTCCCTGACCTAGCAAGAAACCAGGTTAAAAGCCTGATTCACAGCTCTTTGAAGTGGTGACATGCACTAGAAAATCTCACCCATACAAAATTGTACCCATTCCTTCAACACTGATGTTAAAAACCAGATCCTGAATTCTACATCTTGGAGGTCACAGATTACAACAGACTATGGATCATCTGACTATAATAAACTCTTTTTTTAGTACATTGAAATGTAGAAGGAAAGGAGAAGGAATGTCAAGGTTTAGTATATGTAAAGCTGAGCCTTCCTCATTTTAATTTCTGTTCTGTAAATTTGGAGCAGAATAGCTGCAGGATAGCTGGTTTGGCAAATTATAAAGGCATCTGAGTTATCATTAAAAACAAAATGGAAGAAGAATTTTGGGGATGCAATCTCAAATACTCAGATAAGGGTGAATATTCATAGATTAACTATCTTGTTGGACTGGTGTCAGTGGCCCAGCCACTGCCAAGCATTGAGGGATCTGACTCTCTGTGAAGGCAAAGATTGCATTCCTTCAAAAAATTGGGCTTTGATGCTGTTAAAGGAGGGAGCTTACTGCACAGAAATTTTCTGCAGTTTCTCAAAAACGTTGAAATTTTGGAATCATCTGACTTCTGATGTTTGCTCTAAACCAAATCGCATGGCTTTTTTGAATATAGAGCCTCTAGTTTGCCTGTCATAATTATGTAGCTCAACTATCGCCAAAGAAATATTGTAATGTAACTCCTTTATTATATAAGAAAATAGGCAGTAGATACATGTAATCATAAAAAGATTGAGCAGGCTCATTTCCTGAAGTTTATTTCCTTTTCGTAACAAATATTTACTGTCAAATGTTTATTGCTTTTACATTTGGATTTTTTAAATACTTTATTGAATTAAAAATACCACATTACCATTGGCTAAAAGAGGAGACAGCTGTATTTGCCAATAATTTCTACAGCTAATGCCAGTGACCAGTGCCAATTTTTTTTTTGGTTCATATTTTTGTAGACAGCTTTGAGACTTATGATACAAGTATTCTGCAGATGAGGTCTGAGAAACACAAAGGTGAAAAGAACACTGACTTCAGAGGTTTAAAAATCAAAAGTGATCATTTCCTCTAAAGAATTTCTGTTCCTTGCCATCAAATACCAATTCAAAGTAGCATAACAGGATGTAAATATTTGCTTAAATTAATGGCATGTGACATAACTGATCCAGAGCTTCACACGGTGAATGCTAATTCTTAATGCACATCTGCAACAGCAATAATTCTAAATAAGGGGCTGAAAATTGGTTTTAACCTGCTGAAGTTCTACCCAGCTTTTCATTAGGAAGCACTAATGTCCTCACAAAACATGCTTCTTTTTTGGGAGAAAGGAGAGATGGAGAAAAAGAGCACGTTTTTCACTGTGTTCTAGAAGTGCCAAATAATTTAGACTGGTGAAAAATCTTGGGAGACACAAACACCTGCTGTCTGTATCTCGCAGAGAATGGTGCCTCTTGGCACATTATTCTGGCAAACAACACGTCCCTGAAGCAATTCCAGACTGGACATGCAACTTCTGTGTGAGAAATGCTGACCACCTACCAGTGGGCTGACATCCTCATTAGGCACTGGAATATCCAGAAACAAAATGGTTTTTTTTATCACAACAAGGGAAATAGCAAAAATCTCTTCCAAGAGCTGTCCAGCTGGGTGACACCCACACAAGTGGAAGAACTTGAGTCATGCTGGGTAGAGCTGAGGTTTTCTTTATAGACCTATATTCTAAGACTTTGCTTCCAGTACAGTAGTCCTGGTGGTCTGCATTTTCTTGATGGAGCTGAGAAATACAACCTATCCAGATTCTTCCCCTATTGTTTTATATTAGCTAGTTTCCAAGTCCAAAATAAATAAAACAGCTAATGTGAAGCTAAGAGCATTTTCCCAGGACTTGCATGTGTTCCACAGTTTTAGTAATTTGGCACTTAGAAACCTCAGTTATCTAGGATTATTATTTTCTTTCTTAACACTGATTTAAGACTCCAAGCTTGTTCAGAATGGGAACGAGGGACGACTAAAAACCACAAATGGCCAGTTATTAAAAGTAAGAAACCTGTGTGCTTCTCGCCTGTCTGTACAGGAGGGGATGTTGCCAGCTGGTGCTGGTGACCCAACACAGCTTCATGACTTTTTTTTTGATATCTCCAAGGCCACACTGGAAGCAGGCACTCCCTGTCTAAAGCAGGGGATAAGATCTGCTCAGAATCAAAAGATCTGATTATGTGTAAGACCGTCTGAAAAGTTTAGCTGTCTAAATTCCAGAAGACGAGTCCAACAGCCTAATCTCCAATACAACCTACTTCTAGAGACAGCAACAATCAGTGTTTCCATTTTGCCAACCATCCACATGATACAAGCCACTCAAATCCTGATGAAACATCATGTTGCTTAAGAAACACAGAGGATTCTGCACAGAATTCTGCAAGGCCTCATGAAACAAACAGACGTCAATATTTCCTCAGCACAGAGTTAAGAGTCAGCTCCTAAGAACACTGCAGTGGTCTGAAGGTGAAGGCTGTGAAACACCCGGCCAGCCATCTAAGCTGACTCTGTCAAAGTAGCCAAACACTCTTGTGAGGAGAGACTTTCACCTCAGCTGAACTTCCAGGAAAACAATCTCTACAGAGCATTTTAGCAAAACAATGTCAAAAGGGAACAAAGTGCAAACACCAGTTTTTCTGAGTCTGCTCTGGGAGATTACCACGGGCAGTGTGGGGAAAGAAGGATGAGGCCTAAGCAGGAGCTGCTGACATGGAGCTCAAGGCCGTTTGGTTTTCCACCAGCAGCGCTGAAACTGAGGAAAACACAGACTCCTTTTCTCTTCCCCAGGGCTTGGCAGCTTTATTTCCACTTCCCACTTTGTTTCCAGCTACAACCCACAAGCTCTTACCTCCATATTCTTGCAGAAGGTGGCGTTGGTGCCAAAAAGGATCTGGCACTGCTCGTCGGCACTGTAGTGCATGCCCGGCAGCTTGTGAGGGAGCCGCACGGAATACTGGCTCCGGGGGTCTGTCACCAGCAGACAGGTGCTCACCTTGGACCTGGAGGGCAGCAAGGAAAGAGGCCCTTCAGGGAAAGCACCTCAGTGTGAGATCACTGCTACACAGGAGCTGCTGTCGTCTCTGTAACAGGGAATCTCGTTGTGAAATAGTGGGTTTTCCCTGGAAGCCTTCTAAATCATTGAGAACTATGGATAGAAAGGTTCTTGGGAACTCATGGATGGCCCCAGGCCTCAAGGCAGGACAGACTACATTCACAACATTCTGGGTTAAATATTTGTCTAAACTGTTCCTAGAAATCTGATGGAGACTCAGTTCAGCCCTCAGGCTATCCAGCCCAAAGCTTCACCAGCCTTGAAATGACAGCTGGAAAGTCTTCCATCATGTCTCACCTCAATCCCCCCAGCTGAATTCTCAGGCCTTGACATTTTTTCTTATCCATCACAGGCATAAAGGGAAGATTTTTCTCTTTGTCTCCACAACAATCTTTTACAAATCGGAATATCACTGTCATATCAGGGGCCAGATGAGTTCAGATGCAACTTCTTTTTCAAATTCATGCCTTTAATGTGGCAGTAAATATCCCATTTTCTTTAATTGTTTTCCTTTCTTTCCCACCTCTAACCCCTAGAGTGGGAAATTTTCCATGCTGAACCCACTCCTAGCACAAAGCACTGTGCCAGGCACTGTTTGCCAGAGCTGCACGGTAGGTTTAAGATTAGAACTGCAGAGTTCAGACGATTCCAGTGCTTCCTGTAGTACATAAGGTTTAACAAGCAGCAGAACAGAAACCCTTCCTGAACAATTGAATATGATGAGCTGAAACAGGGATGTAGTGGGAAAGAAGTTTATAGTGAACCGTTTTAGACCAACACTTATTAAGGAGTGAGAATACACATCAGAATTACCTCCGGGCAAAGTCAAGTGTTAAAAAAATAAAAGCTATTTAATAACAAGACAGTAAAAGCCACAACACAAAGCTGCAGCATCCTTCAGTAGAAATTTCTGTAATTGAAAAACTAAAGGGCATTTTCTGTAAAAAGAAGCTGATATGGGATTTTTTCAAAGATGTTATCAACACATTGACACATAACTCTTCTGCCTCTCTCAATCCTCAGTTTCAAGGGGCTATTGCAATGGAGACAGATTCAAACTTGCACACTCTAATGACACATGTACACTTCTTAAAAGGAAAATTGTTAATACTTTCACTGTAAAACAAAAGAGTGGATTCTTGCCTGATAGGATTTTTGACACTCAGCACAATCCTTACTTTAGGAAGTTTTCGAGGTCATCTCGGCTGCATGAAGACCAGGAAAGGTCACTTGGATTCCTGCCCTTCACCCATTCTCCAGACATGATGTGAGACCTCCCAGCACAGGGCTGATGATCATCATCATGGCTCATTCCCATGCTGTTGGATTAGAACAAAACAAGAGAAAAAACCTATCAAGTTATGATGTGGGTTTCTCATTTCCCACTGCCTTAGCAATGACACTCTCAGCAATTATCAACAACAGGCTGCACATACAACACACAATCAGTCAGGTACTGCCCTGGGCACCTGTTAAATCAAGGAACTATAGGTTCCTTTAATTTATCCATTGCCTTAATTTCACAAAGTGTTTGGTATTTGAGTGTTTGAAACTTTTAAATGTGCATCTTATGGACTTTCCTCCCAGGAAACGTAAGTACTTGAGGGTTTATGAGAAGCGAACCTGGAGAAGTGATGTAGCTCAGAGAAGGGTATCTACTGGAATATTTACTGAAAATTTTGGATTACTTTCCCAAATCTAGTGGATATGATCCCTACAATCATACTGAGAGAATGATCAACAAATTAATACTAGAGATGAGCCTGTTTTATTGTTGCATCAGTGTGAATTTGGAAAATACTGTTAGGAAAAAAATTTTTCTAAATTAGTGGTATGGTACAATCATCTAATGTTGAGATTGATCATTATTTGAGTGGTGGGTTGGATCAGATGATTTCCAGTGGCCCTTCCAACCCAAATTAGCCTCTGACTCTGTGACAGCAGTGCTCAGATTGGAGCCTGAGGCAAAGCCAAGCCCCATTTCTACAAGCACTGTCCAAACAAGCAGTAAGACTGCCCCATGCCCATCTCAGCAAGTACAGAATGTCACCTACTCAGCAAAACAACCCATCTAAATAAACAGCAGATTGTGTAGTACAAACACATGGAAGAATTCAAACACATTCAGTGAGGATTTCAAAAAGTATCCAGAAACAGGAGAGTGTTACTTTAACCACCATCCAACTTCCTGCTGAGGACCCTTCTGTCATTACGGCTGCTACAGCAAATTCAGATTCAGAACAAATCCCTGCTGCTGCTATAGGAAAGTGAGACTCCTATGCTGCAGGCAGAACTTTGTGAATGGGAATAAATGGTGTGACCCAGGTCACCTGCTACACTCAGTCCTACAGTCAGGCCATCACACTAACCTGCCTGGCAGTGAAAGTGAGCTAAGGATTTGCCATCCTACTTCAAAATGAACATTAAAACCCCTTTTCAGAATCATACAGAGTAGTAACTCCTTGAAATAGTAACATTCCTCCTTCAATTCCAAGGTGAAATGGAAAAAGACTTTCAGAAGAAAGGTGCCTTCTATGGCCAGTGTCACTTTCTAGTAAAACATCACCAATTTGGGGCTGCAAACACAGAACTCACTGGGTCTCCAGCTGGCTGGCTGGAGCAAGACAGGAGCAGTCCCTTTAAATGTGGTGTTGCACTGTTTAATCCACGCTATTTCCCTACAAATCTGAGGCTCCTGTTTGCTTTCTGACTGTGCTCTTGGCTTTGCTTCTCCCCAGTCGTGGGGCTTGACTGTTCAGAGCCGAAACAGAACATCCATTTCTAGTTGCAATGAACCAAAACCCACTTCAGCAGTTTCATAATTATGGCTTAGATTAAACCACCATCTCTGCTATTTTTAGCTTACAGTGAAAATTATATGGTGGAGTCTATTATTTTAGGTTTATCTCCAGGGACATTATTATTATTATTTCTAGCAAAACTACATTTAACATAATTTTTAGACTCAGAAGTTCATAGTTGTTCTTGTTTTTAAATCTTTGTGGTTTTTGAACACTGCAGAAACATTAACATCAAGCGCATTTTGTTTGATGCACGCAGGAATAATCTAACAGTCTATTAGTAACTCTAACTTCAAAATAGTTAAACAGTGAAATTCCTGCTCCACTGAAGTGAATGGGAGTTTTGCCATTGACTTCAATGGAGCCTGGGTTTCACTCCAAATATTTAACCCGTGTTGTTTCTACACACAGAGAAAACTCCTCACATGCTAGGATGAAAGTTCCAGCAGTATTTCTCCAATGCAAATAAGGCCTTCTAAAGACTGTGTTCCTAAAAGTCAGGACACGAAAGGCTCAGTACCATGAAGCAAGAGACGTGAACTTGTCAGGAATCTTCCAGAACAAAGTTTGCCCCAAAATGCCAGTTTAGAAGGCTCATAGGTGTGCAGCAATCCTGTTAACTTTTCTAAGGGAGACCAGGCAGGTTTCCAAGGTTTCTTGCAGCTTGTCTGCCTTGTGACTGCCACAGTGCTGAGACTCAAAGCTGGGTCCTTTTTGGGTTTCCACTGTTTCTGTGGGATGGGATCTGGCAGCCCTCCTGTTCTGGCAGCTTCCTGAATGGCCTCCTGGTCAGCACATCAGCTGTTCTGCCTCCAAAGGGTGAAAAGAAATCATCTTCCTGACTTTCCAAGTGCGTTAGGATCCCTGATTTTATCCCTTCTAGAAAAGACTAGTGTTTGGTCTAGGGTTATTAATTATGAAATGCTTTAGCTTTCTGATTAACTTAAATTATTTTTTGTTAAATAAGTTGAAAGTGGGTTTTGTTGGCAAAAAACAAGTGCAGCACTTACTAATTAGTACATTCCTGCCCTTAACTTTATTTTAAACCTGACCTCATGGAAGATGTCTTGCCTAGGACAAATGCTGAGGCTGCCAGTCTTTATTTAGCTTTATTTTGCAGGGGGTTTAAGGCAGATAAAATGTATTCCCTATAAAGAATGAATCAGATCTCACACCTCAAGTTATTTACAGGCTTCTTCTGAAATTCATTCAATTCTTACACGTGTGGAAATCTACCCATTTCTAAATCATTCCTGTTTTCTTAACAGAAATTCTTTTAAAAGTCATAAGCATAAAGGAATTGAGCCTGAAAGGAATACCTTTATTAGTATAAAGCAAAGGAGCTTTGCCAGCTTATATTAGCTTGGGATCTGGCCTCAAGGTACACAGGCAACCCCTCCTGGCCTCTCAGTGATGAGTTTCTGGTAGAATGAAACCAGCAACACCTTTGGAGCCTGTTTTAATTGGCAATGCAGAACTTTTCTCAGCATCTACTTTACTTTACAGTGACTCACTTGAGAAAATGATTAAATGACCTGCAGGACTAAGGCATACCCTAGCATGCTAACACATTCTTTTCTGAAGTTCAAGGGTCTCCAGCTACATCAAAGGGACCAGGTTTTCCTAAACACGTAGTAAATGCAATGCCATGCTGATTCTTTTCACTAATGAACAGTCTCCCTCCTTTTAACAGAAATAAATGGGACAGAGCAGTGTGTGTTTGTACTAAACACCAGTGCAAACTGAATCAATAGCTTACATTTCCTTTGTGACCATCTAATCTTACCTGCTATTCAGAATTCATGAGGAATTAGAAGCGGGTAATCAGTCTCTTGAAATATTCTGCCTTGGGAAGTTCTATTCTTACATGAACTGATCTTGAACAAAGAGTTGATAAGAAAAGCTCTTAGATTAGAAGTAGCCATGTCAAAATGACACTGCACTGCCCTGCAAACCCACTGCCCTCCATTTTATCAGGAGCCACAAAGAGATGCTGCCTGTTACCCTTTGCAAAGCCAGCAGAGCCATTATGGATGAGCAGGACTCAGTTTCCTTTTGTGCTGTTGCTATCACAGTCACTCCTCCATCCTAACCCCACGGGAAACTTCAGCCTTTCAGTTCAACACATTCTCCTCCTGAAGACAATGAGATTCCAAAAAGGCAAGCAAGGACAGCTCAGACTGTCAGCTCTTCAACTCCTTTCATTCAGTGTTTACTCAGAGCAAGCACCCTGGGACTCTGGTTTCACACTCCAGCTTCTTTCCTAATATAAATAATGCATTGCTTACCAGTCAAAGACACCACGGCCTCACTGGAGGAGTCCTGCAGCACATTTACTGTTGTTGCTCATCACGTGTGAGGCCAAAAACAAGCTGACTGACCAGTTTGAGTCCTGACTGTTAACATGATCACAGCAAGGCAAATCTGATCAGGAGTCACAGGGAGGCAGCAACAACAGATCTCTTTGATGCAGTTTTTTTGGAGAGTAAGGTTTTAAAGTAGCACTGCTATGAATAAAAAATAGCACTCAGCCTCTGAGAGCTTTGGCCTCCCTGAAGCCTGTGCAGCAATCAGAACTGGGTCAGGATGCCAGAATTACACTCTGGGCCTGAGCTGGCCAATTTCTTGTGTAACTCTTTTAAGCTAAACTCAATTATCAGCCCTCTGTTTTCCCACAGCAATGCTGAACAAATGCACTTGCTTTGTTTGTTTGGGTCATTACTGGAGCTTCTCCTCTAGACACTTAATGTAACTAAACTGCTCTGTTTACCCTTCGTGTGTTTTCCAGGGTTTCCTGTTATTCTTTACAGGCCTGAGCCAAAGTGCACCAAAGCCTGTGGAAAGCCTCCTACTGCCTCCAATGCACTGCTGCACCTCCAGGTTCTTGAGGTCATGTACACAAATCTTCACCAGAATCACTGTGGCCCTTGATAAAAAACCCAAATCTGAGTTAGATGATAACGCCAAGGGCTGGGACAAACTGATTTAGGAGATGCTTAAAATCTTTATAACAGCTGCAACTCTGGCTGGTAAGAGACCACTGAAGAAATCCCCAGGATTATTCTCATTCATTCTCCCTTAGCAGGGAGAGATATAAGTAACAAGAGGCAAGTTTGATAGAAAATGCCATCAGCAGCAACAGCAGAAGAGCTTTTCTTCAGAAAAAAAGGCAGCAAGTGAAAGAAAAAAATATAAAGAAGGGAAGCCTGAAGAAAGACATCCAGAAGTTGAAATGCCACGAAGTAAAATCACCTCCATCACCTCCCTCTGAAAGTCACACCATTCTGTTTGCCTGCAAATAATTCAGGGTGAGTCAAATGCTAGATGACTTTAGAAACTCATGACTATCAAGGCTACCCAAGTTGTCCTGGCTGTCACCCCAGTTGCTTATTAAACACGCATGACAACCAACTGATTGCTCTCCACACAACTGCACTTACCTCAGCCACCACTTCTCCAAAGGGCAGGGAGGATGCTCAGCTGCCAAGAAGGAAATGAGGACAGTGGGCTGCCTCTCACTTCCAGTGACAGAAATACAAAGGAGTCTTTCCAAAGAACCAACTCACAAAGAGCTGTAACTGTGCAGAGCTCCTTGGGGCCAGCCCTGCAGACCAACATGGCCTCAGAGAACTGAGCAAAGAGCCCATTACAGCTATATCCCAAATACAGGGGGAACAGAAGAAGGCAGAGATAATCTCATGCTCCAAGTGAAAAGCTCAGTGGGACCACTAAGGTTTTAACATTTTTGGCTGATATTTGATTGCTGGACAGCATGTTTTCTCTACCTGTAATTTGCCTTGCCCTGCAGATGTTCTCCTAAAGGCTTTGTTTCTGCAGGGGACCACTGCTATGAGCCACAGGCAGTACCAGCCTCACACATCACCACTGATCTTCTCAGAAGAGAATATGAGAGAAGTCGTTCCCTGTGACTCAGCTTGCCATGACTCACCACAAGTAATCCAACATTAAATACAGAGCCAGGACTAAGCACAAGATTTCTTTCTAAAGCCGGCTGGAGAAATACAAATGCAAAGTGGGGGCAGACCGGAGAACATCCTCACAGAGTGGGAGAGGGAAGGGAGAAGGGGAGCTGTAATTTATCTGCTCTGGCATGTCGGTGTGGGCAGGATGACAGTGCCCCACGGAAGGATAGCTATTTACACATGCACAAATGCCATCTGTTTTTCCATGTGAAGGACAAAATTCCTCTCCTTCCCACCTCCTACTGGGTCTCAGTGAAGGTTTGAGAAGGGAATCCCATCTCTGCAGTGCATCCAATGTCAACCACAAAGGAAGATGCACCAGTGCCAATAAGTTACACAGGGTGCGTGGCTGGCAGCTGAGAACATTAACACAGCCATTAAACTCAAATCCAAACAGGTCACCAAGCAGAGGTTGTAGATCAACAGTGCTCAGCAGCTCCTGCATTGGGCTGGGTTTGAATCAGGAGTGGGAGACAGCACTCCACATCATCCAGCCTGCAAGCCGTCCACTCCCAAAGTGAGTTCAATGTTAGGAATTTTTATTAACATTTGAAATCTAAGCTGCATCACTGGAAAGATGCCTACATCTGAACTGGTTCAACATGTTTAACATTTCAATATAAAATGCTGATCATCTTGCAAGTTATGAGGTTTCCATCCAGTTGAGAATAAAATCATAACAGAGGAAGGAGTGAAGTGGGGGTGCTTTTGAGCTGGAACTGTAACAGGAGCTGCAGCGCAAAGTGAGGACAGTAACTTTGAGAGGGAGACCCAGGAAGGTGATGCCTCTTGATGCCTCTGCAGAGCAACCCAAGAGAGGCAGACACAGCCAGAAAGGTCAGAGGGGGCCCAGGGAGGCTTGGACAAACTAACAAATCCTGGGAAAATGCTGAGGTGAGCTGAGCTCTCACTGAGGGAGGAGGCAAGGAAACATCTTGTGCAACCTTCCTACAAAACCAGCGGCCACTGAGGCCACTGGATTAATGGAAAACAGTTTTTTTCACCCTCTGCTTTTCAAACATGTAAACACTGTTTCTTAAATATGCTTTGACTATTCAGAAAACTGTCAGGAACACTTTGGGGAGCTGTGATGAAGAGAGGGAGATGATCCTACTTGAAGCATTTGAAGTAACCAACGCTGGTCTCTGTGTACACAGTGTTATCCAGAACAGGGGTGTTCAGGATGGGTGCTGCACTTTTGGGTTTTTTTTAATCAGGAAAGTCAACATTTAAAGGGAGCCATGACTACTGGACTCTTGTTTTCATAACCAAGTTTATGTCACTCTCCAATAATGAAGTAACCAGATATTTTATATGGTTATCTACTCATCAAGCAGCCAAGAAGTCAACAACAGCGAGTGAGAACACACGAACGCCTATGGTGAATAACAGTGTGGAAAGCTGTGGTTTATTCAGCTGCATGACAGATCTAGCCCTTTATGATATGGTTTTCATTTAAAAAGAATTAGCCCTTTTGCCTTGGAATCTGGAAGGCAGCAAAGTACGAGCTTGTGCTGCAAGGGACAGAGAGCACATGAGAGGGACATGGCAGGGAGAGAGAGCACATGGGAGTGGCATGGCAGGGACAGAAAGCACAGGAGAGGGACATGGCAGGGACAGAAAGCATATGAGACTGGCATGGCAGGGACAGAAAGTACATGAGACTGGCATGGCAGGGATGGGAAGCATATGAGTGGCATGGCTGGGACAGAATATGAGTGATATGGCAGGGACAGATATAACATGAGTGACATGGCAGGCACATCCACTGTGGTCTTGCACTCAAAAGCTCACTGGTACAAACACCAGATCTTTACATGGTTTGATCGAAGCCTGACCAAGGCCATGAAGAACTGGGTGAAACATCTCAGGATCCTCTCCCCAACAGCATCACATGCTCACATTACTGACTCCTTTCTCCAGCAGACATTTGCTCATGGGATTCTCTCTGAGGAGCTCCTGCTGCTTCACAGCAGGACAGGCATTGCCTGATGCATTCCAACACCTTTGGTGAGATGAAGGAATCCAGCTGCAATGTAA
Source organism: Picathartes gymnocephalus (assembly GCA_013390045.1). NCBI lineage: Eukaryota > Metazoa > Chordata > Aves > Passeriformes > Picathartidae > Picathartes > Picathartes gymnocephalus. The sequence goes on along the minus strand of WEKY01058987.1, from coordinate 289,830 downwards.
CTGAACATCCACCATTCCAACAGCCTCCCTCCACTGCTTCTGATTTCTAGGATGTGGCCCCTGCATATCAACCTTTTCCTGAAAAAGCTTCAGAGCTAAGAGCTGGCAGGTTCTGAGACTGCAGGGGCAGAAAAATGAGTGCTCCACCAAATATGAAGTCCTACAAAATGCTAATGTTGATCAACAAATAAACTTGGCAGAAACTCAGAATTGAGGAGGTAGCATCACCTCAGGAAAACACCCTTCTTCCTTCTGATGTCAATACTTCCTCCTTTCCAAGATCCATTTAGCATCTCACATGAATCTTTCCTGTCTCCTTTCTTAAAGCACTATCCCATCGCCATCCAACCACATGCAACCACATTTCTACACCCTCCTGCATGCTTTGGTACCTGTCAACAACACACAGCAGATTTCTGACCCAACAGCACCAGTAGGAGTCGAGGATTGCTTTAATTCCTTCAATCAATCCCTGTTGAAGAGTTGAACATAGATATATCCAAAAATAGTCACTGTACAACATGGATCAGAGACTCTCTCCTGGGAATCACTTGTCTCACACTGGCTATTTTTCATGATCACAGCTGAGCTGTGACCCTAAAGTAAAAATAAATCTATGTGAGGATGTCTCCATGAAAATGTTTGCAGTAAGCTTTTTCCTTGCCCTCCAGGACATTAAATCCACTTCTCGGACACACAAAATTCTTTGTTTCTCACTTGCTTCAATCTGGTTTCAGAACACAGAGAACTGTTGCAGAAGGACCACAGTGACTATCAATGAACCAGTGGTGGGCAGAGAAGGACTGCTCATTCCACAGACGCTGCTGTGCTCCATCTGTAGCTCCTTGTTTTGGAAAGCACCCCCGGGCACAGCAGAAGGAACAAGATGAAGGGTAACAAGCTGTTTGCTTTCAGCACTGCCTGAAGTGGGTGAGAACGAGACCTCCGAAAATGTGACATGCACTTCCTCAGAAGATGAAAAGGGAATATAAATTGTAGGGTGGAAAAAAGACCAAACCCTGGGATAACTGGGTGGGATTTCCCACCCACGAGGGAAGAGAGACAAAAGCTCAGTGAGCACTGACAGCCCTGTCACTCACAGTGTCAGAAACTCCAGGGGAAGCTCTGTGTGCAATCACTTTTCCAAAACTCCTGTGAAACCACTGAAAGCCTCCAGTCAACTGCATCAAATGACTGAGTGCCAAACCTGAATGCAGAGCTACAGCACAAGGCACCCTTCAAAGAAAAGCAAGGAGAGGGGAGAGGTGGTGTGGAATATTTGCCAAATTCGTGCAATACAAGTAACCCAGATGTCCCACACTCTGCCCCATCAGGAAGCCACCCACAGCCCAGCGCTGGGGAAGTGGGACAGCCTGGGGAATGCACTGCAGGAGTCAGGAATGCAGGCTGCCTTCCCCACACTGGGAGATGAATTCTCCATTCCTGGAGGTGGGAATGAGGAGATGGCCAGCATCAAAAGAGAAAAAGGTGTGAGGTAAATGTAATATATAAATCCTACCAGCATCAAGTGTTCTGCAGTCCCCAGACAAGGCAGTAGCTATGTGTTTTATGGTTCTCAGAGCAGCAGAAGCCCTTTCCACAGAAATATTTTTCATTCTCTTTCTCAGTCCAAATTGTCAATCACTGTGGGCTCGCAGATTCAGTGCAAGAAGAAATCCATCCTTATGTGACCTTCTTGCACTGATTCACCAAAACAACAGGTTACTGCACTGGACAGTAACAAACCTCTGGGCTTACTTTTGCTTCCAAAAATGAAAAAAACCCACCAGAACTGACTAGGAAAAAAGTTGCACAGGAAATGCATGATCCAATTCTAGAATTTTGTTTCCAATAGTGGCACTCTCAGCTCCCTAAACTCCTGGGATTTTTCACAGTGGCTCAGGTGGTAAAACAATTTATAGTACCAGAACCACCTGGCCTTGGCTGCCCGTAAATGATTGTAGAAGTTCAGTAAGTTATCTCAGTTTCACTCATTTTATCAGCAGGGAGAGACTCAATATCAAACAGGAATGTTGCAAATTATGGCTTGGTATCAAAGCAATTTGGAAATTATATGTTCAGACCAATACTGAAGTGAAATTCTTTGGGTAGTGGGTGTGCCTGGTTGCCTACAAACCTCAAGGCTAATAAAGTCAAGTTTGCTTTCATATTGTCTAAGGAAGCGACATGAGGAAAGTGGAAAGTGACTTGAAAAGATACTCTTGCTTTGAATAACTTTGGCTTGAACACATTAAAGTCAAGACAAGTTACAGAGAAAGAAAAAAGTCTGTTATTTTCATAAGAAGATACCGTTTTAGGTCTCTAGCTGGTAAGAGGAGCAGGGTGTGTGTCATTTAACTGCTGACAGCTTCCTGGAGATGTGTATGAGCTTGTCTCATGTGATTCTGTTCATTATGCTCAGAGGGGCTCCTGCAATCACACATTTGGCAAACCGGGTAAGGTCACTTCAACACACACCTTAAACAGCTCAGAAGGAGTTGCAGGTATGGAGGGTAGCAATTAAAGTATAAAAAGAAAATATGAATATATTTTCCTAAGCAAACAAGTTGGTTTTTTCTTTGACTGGAGAAAACCCTCAGGATCACATCCTGGAAATGTGTCAATAACATAGTGAAATAATGGAGAAAGAGGTAAAAAAATATACCCAGTGGAGATGATACTTCAAATGAAGAGATGGGAAGTGATGCTTGTGCACACAGGCAGGAAAGCTGATGACAAAGCCACTACTATAATGCTCCTGTAAGAAAACCCAGTCTGCAGCATTTCTTGAAAGCTACTAAATGCAGGCAATCCACATTTTTATCAAAATTTCACCACTTCTGATCATGGTGACTCATGATGGATACTAGGGAAGAGTTCTGCTTTCTTGGACTAAAGCTACCCCATGTTACACAGCAAGCAGCTTTCCTTGAGATAAAGGAGGAAGCAGACAGGTAAGAATTCACCCACTGAAAAGTGCTGGTGGCTGTGTTTTCAGAAAAGAAGCTGTGCTTTTCCTTTGAAGGGAAGATACTTTCCCTAAGTACAGAGACTACCTGAACTAAGAAGCAAACTCTTTCTAGCGAGCATTTCTTTATCCTGCAGCCTAGTTTTACTGTGTGCAATTAAAATGAATATTTAAAAGCTAGATTAGAAACCTGCCACTTCATTATCTGTCTCCGGAGTGACGCTGGCAAACAGCAGGGTGGGAGGAAGGGAGCCCAGCAGGAAGCTGGTGGAAGAGCCAGGCAGGATTTGGACTGTCACTGGCAGGTGGGAAACAGCTACCAGAGAAACTTCTGAGAGGTCAAACTGTCCCATATGGGGATGTGTATAAGCTGAGTGTCCCAGTGGAATCTGGAACAGAGAAAGAAGAGAGTGAAAAATACTCATTTTTAAGGCCCTGAGCTAATTAGAGCCCAGCAGGAAGGAAACTTTTCAAGCAAGTCAGAGCAAACCATTATGATCAGATTCCTTCTGCTTTGATTCGTTTTACCTAAGCAAGAGCAAAATCAGAAAACTGAAAAAACTGTGTGCTATTCTCCTCTTTTTTTTTTTTTTTTTGGAAACTGGGGTTCAAATAAATACATAGACAACAAACTCTCTGCTGGGCTGGATCCAGCAATGGAAAGAGGCCTGGCATCCAATGTAGGGAGGATTTTGCAAATGGAAAGGGATCACTGAGAACAAAGGAGGTCTGTTTATTTCATTTCTCCAGTAAACTCTTTTTTTGCTGAATTTTATTTCCCAACACAACTGTTGGCCAAGAGGCAGCCAACCCTGTTCCACCCCAGCACAGCCTTCCACTGATGTAACAGCTAAAGGGAACCACATTTTTAGAGGCAACAACATTTCCACTGGCGTTGCTGCTGCTGACTTACTACCAAAGGCTTTTTCAAGTGACAGTCTGGGATTTATCACCTTCCCCAGCTCAGGAAGTCATTTTCACCTGGAACCTGTTGAACTCAGCAGCCCAGGCAGACAGCACAGGGTTACAGGCTATTGGAACCCAACTGCCAGTGGAAAAGTAAATATTTCATCTAGATCGCTGCCCTTGTATAAAAACAAATTATTATTTGGTAAATGGCACTTACAAACCTAATATTTCCTGTGCTGGTGTGCAGTGGGAGACTGCACAATGGGGACTTGTACTGTCCCCATGTTTTGGGTCACTGGGAGCACCAGGCTGTTGCCAGCAAAGCCAGTGGAGTATGAAACCAGAACCCTCGTGGCAGGAAGCAGATGCAAGATTTGCCAAATCATTACAGCCCAGCTACTTAGCACAGCCCTGGTTTACTCAGCAGAGTAAGCCTTCAGAGAGAAAGGCAGAGCTGGCAGAGCTACAAAGCTATTGATTAAACGAAAATTGTGTTTCTAAATGGCTGTCGTTCGCCTGTTTGGTGCAGTTTTATTATGTTAAGTAAAGCTGTACAAGATGCTCAAAAACAAAGAAATTAGAGGGACTGCAAGGGAATGTTGCTTCCCTAGGGATTACAGAGATCCCTCACAAAGCAGAGAGTAAAGCCATAGAAACCCTTGCCCAGAACTAATGTTTGCCACAAGAGTGCAGACAGCAATGGGATGTGGACATTCCCACGCCCAGTTCCAATGTTATTACATTCCAGTACTGTAAATAAACCATCAAATTTGGATGGTACAAAGGTGCAACAGATAATCACAATAGAGGGATCCTGACACTGTGCCAGGATTAGCAGGTTCAGTAAATGCACCTGAAAATATCTTGCAGCTTTACATAAAACTAAAAAAACACACCCAGACCCAGACTTATTATCCACAGCACATGATACTAACTAAACTTCTCCATTTCTACTCCCCAATCTTCTTTTTCTCTGGGTGATTTTTGTATGTGATTTTCTTTTTTTTCAATTTTTCTCTGCGTGATCCCACTGCCATTGCAAAAACAACCCACTCAGACAAGGTTAGTACCACAGGGATGTTCTATTTCTGGGACTCAAATTAATTTACTCAAGTATCCTGTACTGTCTTACAGTGGGCCAACACACTTTCTGTTTAGTGCTGCTCCACCACTACCTCCTCCCCAGGTCAAACCATCCTTGCTGGCAGAAGGCTCCACTGATTTTTTTTAAAATATGTTTAAACCTGTCTTTGATTTCTGCTTCCTTTTGACTAATTTAGGATATGGTTTTCAGAACATTATTATCAAGTTACTAAGGTACATAAAACAAATTATTATTATTATTATTATTATCTAAAACAGACCCCTCAGTGTGTTACCAGAAGTTGGAAGAAGCATTTCCTGATATTTTAAGATATACCTATTCTCTCTCAGAACCAGAACCTGTTATTAAATAACTGCTTTGGTTAGATCAGACCACTCTGATGTACAAGCACATATGATCAAATAGGCAGTGTTCCATTATGTCCTTTGGAGTTGTACAGAGAAGGGCAATTTAACTGTGAAAATGTGCTTGCAATTATCTGTGGAAGAAGAATGAAACCTGGGAGGAGGGGAGCACGAAAAGGGAGCCTGGGAACACGGAGAGAGAGACATTCCTCAACAGATTTACAACACAAATGGCAGAAAATAAAATTAGCAACTCCAGGGTGGGTACGGACCGCTGCCAGCATTTTTGGGCAGCCTCGGGGTATGTCTACACAGCAGCCAGTCACTCCCAGTATTCCTGAGACTGCAAAATACTGGAACAGCTACGTCCTCCTGTCAGATTTAAAGTGGGGATTCTGGCACCAGGAGAACAGAGCTGGGGCAGGCACTGCCTGAATCCAACTCCCTGGCTACTCAGGAAGTCCTGGTGCAGCACAGTCATTAATACCTGAGCTTGCTAGAAAAAGGCTTGCATGGGATTGCCTCTGGCTCCAGAACTCCTTGGGATCCAACTGCCCTTGATTTTCCACCATTCCTAACGCAGAGATGTGAGTTCTGACACACAGCATGGTCAGAAGGGCCACACAAGGTTTATGAAGGCACAGAGGGAACCACAGCTCCCCAACACAAGGCAGGATCTACAGCCAAACTTCCAGCAGTGCCACTGGAGAGGTTTATCCAGCCACTGGACAGGTCCTGTCAGCCACAGGCTTCATCCCTGAGCCATCCCTAACTGGATGTTACCCTACAGACACACGGGATGGGCATCTCTTTGCAAGAGCTCTTTCTTCTAGTAAAATATTAATTGACAAGAGTGAATAAGATGCCTGTGGGCATGTGTTAAAGTAAAGTCTTTAACTACATGCTGAAATCCTACCCTGTGAATAGAAGTTTGGCCTCATTTGCAGTACAGAGGGAGCAGAGTTATAACTGAAGTTGTCTGTATAACCCTGAAACTGAGACTTTGATGCTTCTGCATGTTTGATTCTACAACTTAAGTAATGTTGGTTTTCATGCCTTTTGGGAGGTAAGAAGTAACCTTGGTATATTTCTGCGGTAGCGACAAATTAAAATGTTCCACAGATATTCAGGTCAGGCAGAACTTGCCTGATAAATCTGGGACTAACTCAAAGAAACACAGAAAAGAAAAAGAAGCCCAGGTGAGAGCTTTTTTAAAAAAAACAGGGTTAATGTTTAAAGTCAGCCAGGACAGAAACTACACTCAGCTGCCTCCACTGGTAGCCCTGAGTTCAAGGGTGAGACTGTGCTGAGGTGCTCTGAAAAAGACAGAGGGTTGTTGGCATTTTTTCTTTCAAAACAGCTTCTCAGCTCCCACATCCTGCACCTAAATGTTATAACCCCAGGATAAAAGGAGAGAACTTTTAGCAGAGGTCACTCCATTTCTCTGCGGTTTCCAGAACCCCTGCCCTCGCCCCACCACCATGGTTTGGCTGTTTGGAACCATGGGAGATGCTGCTCCAGAGAAAGAAACAGGTTTCTATCAGCACAATGTGCACTCTGCAGCATTACCTGTCTGCACATGTCACATTTACTGGGGTGGTACTCAGTTACCATGTGAAACTTTTCATTTTTAAAATATATTATGACCAATTCTTTGTGAATTGTGGGGCAGGGGAGAAGGGGACAATTTCCTGGCTGGTTCTCAGGAATCTTGAATAGCTGCACCACTGTGACTGGGCTTTGCTGGTGTAAGTTGTTACAGAGCATCACTCTGCACCTTTGGGATCTGCTCAGAGACATTCCTGCTCAGCCTCCAATATTTTCACATTCTGGCACACCTGCATGAATCTCTCTGCAGGGTGCTGAACTGTACAGATCAGGGAGCCCAAGTTTATTCAAGTCCAGCAGCACAAATACCAGGCCACAAAAGGAATATCCAAAGTGCTTTTTTCTTACCTGCAACACCACAATGCTTGAGACACACCACAAAGGCCGTACTTAATCATGCAGCAAATAATTATGCACCCTGAAGTAATTTTAACCAAGCTACAGCTATCAATACCTAACATCTAAAGCAAATAATCACACTGGAGAGAAACCTGCTGGTTCCAAACCCTTCTCTTGTCTGATTCCATGCCCTGAGCTGTTTGGTTTGTGCATTATGGGCTTTTTACCTTTGGACTCGTTTCTGTCCTCATCTGTTTCAGCTTCAAGTTTGAGGCCATGTGGTTTCAGGCTGTTGGCAAGAGCCAGCTCCTTGCTCATTGTCAGTTGATTTTAATCCCCTTTCCTAAGGGCATCTGCCCCAGCGTGGCTCCCAGCCACACCACCTCGGGCTGCTCTCTCCCCATCCAGGCAGTGCCAGGTTCCGCTGGCTCCTGAATGGGAACTTCCCTCCTCACCCAAGCCTGCCCCCGTCCCACAACAGGAAAGCTGAGGCTGTTGAAAGAAACAGGAATGGCAACAAAGCTGGCATTGTTGTCCTGAAAAACCACTGGCTGCAGCCCATGCGGATATAGGGATGAATCCCAGCTTTTGTTTCAAAAACTTATTTGACTTTTTTGGAGAAGGACTTGAAAATGGTAACAAAGTCACTGCTGTAGGCAAAGAGAGAACTAGGAGGGGGGAAGTGCCACTATTTTTCTCCAAGTCGGTTGTTCAGGGTGGTCTTTGGGGTGTGAATCTCAGATCAGCCTCACACTGATGCAGTTCATGGAGGAGGAAGAGGAGGAGGAGGAGGAGGAGGGAAGCACCAGTCAGGAACCTCGTGAGAAAAGTAGGGCACTTTTAAGCTTTCACTGATGGACTTGCCCTGCAATTCTGAGGCAAGATGAGAGTACAAAATGTTCAGGGTTCATATTATGTTTATAAGATGAAGACCTCAGGTTTGTACATTTTAAGACTTCAGTGACCACTGTGATCTCTGGGTCTTCCCTTCCGTGTAGATCAGGACTCCACCCAGCAAACCCTGGATAAAATTCAACAAACTGTGGTTACACTCAAGTGTGTTGTTTTAAAAGACATCCACTATTGACCCAGCTGACTGAAGGAACAAGGCTTGCTGAGGGTCCTGTCTTGTGTGGGAAGAAGTTTATGATTTGCAGCCTCCATACACTGGGCTCCCTGCCTGTTGCCTCTTTGTAAAAGCAAGACTCTCCTGGATCCTGTGTAAAAAAATTGTATCTAAATACAGATGGCTGTTTGTGTCCATGGACCAAAATTATCAGTACAGACTTAAAGATTTAAATACAAAAGTCACGTCATGATGCCCATCATCAAGCAACAGCTCCACAGATTAAACCTGAAGATAAACTTTCATCCTTCAACTTTCATAGGACCTGTTTCATCCTAATGGACCTATTTAATGGTGTCTCCATGTTTTCACAGTGCAGCTGTCCGGAATAGTGTTTTTTGCAGTCAGTCCAAGTGACTTTAGTGGCAGATTAGGAATCTGACACATCAATTAGTAATCCATTCACTTTTTCCAAAGTCCACATCAGAAACTATCTGTGAATGCCAAATTGGGCTTGTGATCTCCACAGACATTTGTTAGTCTTAAGGAAAGAATAATAAATCTTGGCTTTTCTACACTCATGAGGAAATCAGACTTCAATAAGGCTCAAAATTATGGCTCTCCAAAATTTATATTTTTGCCAATATGGATGTAAGTTTTGATAGGATTTTGTTTTAAATTAAGAAACTTGCACCTAGTTTTCCTTGGTTTTAATTTTTAAAACTCATGTCAGCTTCTTTGTGTTCATGTCTGCAACGGGTTTCCTTATATTTCACTCAAAAACTCTGAGTTTGTAAGTACAGTCTGCAAAGAATTCTTCTATTTGCACAAGATGTGCTGAAACAGGACTGCTCAGAGCATCCTACTGCAGTTCAACACCAACAGAATAAGACCTGACATCTTGTAGGTCAATGAAAAGATTCCTGCTGGCCTCCAGAAAGGCACCAGACAACTGGCCAGAGTTTGAAATTAGCAGCCAGGCCACCGGTGGGTGACAGCACAGAGGGCTGATTTTGATGCTCAGGTTGGGGGGTGACAGACAAGGCATTTCCCCCCTTTTTGTTTGACAACACTGGGGGTAGATTGTGCTGTTTCTGGCAAGGCAGAGGGGGCAGAAGGTTTTGCCCCAGTGTGTGACAGAATTGCAGCTCCCTGTGGAGTAAGATAACCTGGAACATGTTCCCAAACACTTGCGGCAGCAGAATCCTCCCAACAGCTTCTACAGCCTTCAGCTGGAGCCTTCCTGCTCCTGTGCCCTCCCAGAGCCACATAACCCAGATGCCTCAGGTCCCTAAACTGGCCCTTACAGACCCCCACACCCCTCCACTACTCCTGAAACAGTTTTCCAAGATGAAGGCAAAGAAAGAAAACCAGCAGAGGAAAGACATTATGGTCTTACCACCAAACTGCCCTCAGAAAAGAAAATGGAGCTTGCAATTTTCTGCACAGATGGAGAACTGTATCTGAAGGCATTACATCCCCTATTTATGATGGGGATTTTTTTGCAAGGCATTATTAGAAGGAAGCTTGTCAGCTCTGCTGAGAAACTTGGCAAACACCAGGGCAGACCAGTCTCACTCTTTCACACAGCTGGATTTTCTGCAGCTCAAGTATTTTTCCCTCTTGCTCTTGGCCCATCCAAAGATGAGTGCTGAATTTCCCTTAGCATTACCCACAGGTTAATTTGTTATTAAGTTTAGGCTCAGTTTAACATCTTGGCATGCAATTTAAATAAAACCAAAACCAAATGTCCTTCATTTCTGCTGAAACCACCCTCAGTTTGGCTCAGCTGCCTTTGGTGTCACTGGAGGGTGAACAGCAGATTCATTTTTGGTAGGTAACCTAAATATCCTCCATGCAACTTTGAAATACATTGCCATAAAGTAATTATTTGTCGTGGAAGGAGATTGGCCAGAACCTGAACACGCTCCATTGGCTCTGACTTAGCTGTGAAATACTTCTTACTGCAGGAATGGAAGATACACCAGACACATGAGCTGTAGGAAGGGTGCAGACAAAACTCAGACACAGCTTCTTACTACAGGAACAAAGGTGGGATTTCCTTCTGAGGCTGAAGGAAGGAATGCTTGCAAACCACCCAGACACAGAGGGCATAGTCCTGCTCCCTGTATAACTTTGTCCCTGGCCTAATTCTGTGCCTTCTACAGTCTAACTGTGACACTGCAACCAGAGTGATGTCCATGGAAAGGGGAAAAAGCTCATCAGTGTTATGAGTAAGTGCATGGGACACTGGGCCTGGAGAGCAGGGAATGTGGAGCTGACCTTTGGTTAACTCATTATCTGCATTAAGAGGATGCAGTTGACTCTTCCAGTCAATTTTGTTTTCTTCTGCCCATGGGATATTTATAGTCAGCTTTAAAGAGTCTCCAAAGTCACCTGCAGAAAGTACTCAGTAATCTCCTGCAAATTTTTGCCTGACTAGGACTTATCATGTTCTTTCCTGCTTTTTCCAGTGTGTTCAAAGTGTCTTACCTAGATGTGATTGAGCTGATAAATCAAGTTATAGGATTTCTTTCTGTTGATCAAATAATTCTGCTTAAGGGAATTTTCAAAATACTGATATTTACCATTTCAGTCACAGCAGATTACTTCACATGCAGAGATAAAACCGTTACCAAACTATTTAACTATTGAAGTCCTTGACACAGACACCTGAATTTCAGAGAAAACTTAGCAAGTTCAAAGATTTTGAAGCTTACATTGGTTTTGAGGACCTATTCTATACAGTAAAGAAAAGCAGAATTTATCTGTTACTGTCAATCATTTAAGAGAACGAGGCCTCTAGTCAGAATCAGAACAGAGAGCTGAAAACAGGGGAAGATCAACTAGAAAGATTTATGTGTGCTAAAATGGATATTTACATAAGCCTCCTGAAAATTAATGTGCTACATTTATGAAATCATAACAAACACGCCGCTCTAGTAATTGCACTTGTCTGGCTTTAAATAAAAGTATCCTGCAGTGGCATAGGGAAAGAAGGAAACAGAAGGACAAGTTCTTACTTGTGCCCAAGTTCATGTGCAATTGTGAATGCCAGATTGAGACCGTTGTCTTCAGCAAGAACACACTTTCTCTTGGCACTGCAGACACCTCCCAGGTAAGCAATTCCTGCAACACAAACACAGAGAATGTAACCATCAAAACCAGTGGAACAGCTCATTCATTCAAAACATATAGCAATAACAACCAAAGTGATCAAAAATGCAACCAGAATGAAAAATACCAGAGCAGTTTCCATACAAAATCATCTGAGTAGTTTCTTCATCATCCAGCCCAGAGCTTTGTCAGACAGGAAATAAGTAAAACACAGTCACCTCCACTGTTTTCATTGGAAAATATATTTCACTGTCTCAAAAATATATTTCACTGACCCAAAAATCCATCTAAACATCTACTAATACCCTCTACTACAGCACTAGAAGCAGTGAAGGAGCCTGAATAAGCATTTAAATGGAGTTCTGATTTTCAGAATGAAGTCAAGGAGAAGGAATAAAACAATAGAGCAGAGACTCTGAAAAGATCTTACATTTCCCCTTATTTTCATGCTTAAAAGAAAGCAAGGGTGTCAGAGCCAGGAGAGCTGGCAAAGTGCTGGTGGTGAGTCACAAAGCCAATGTAGGTGGCACAAGTCTCCTGTGACTGAGTGGAATTTAGGATTTGATCCATGCACAGTATTCTCCTGTTTGTGTGGGCACCACGAACAGTTTCAGGCTGAGGCCAAAAAGGAATTCAAAAGTTACAGCATGAAACCTCTGCTATGGAAAAACAATGGTCCTCACCTGCCCTTCCTGCAGCCAGACTGTCCCCTGCTGAAAGTGCCACTGCAATTGGGAATGCTGTGGTGGCATCACAGGCCAGCTCAGGGTATCAGAGTAGACAGATCTGCTTGTATTTGTATTTAACAGCACTCAGGGAATCTATTTCCTCACTGCAGCACCCTTTCCATGGAGGGATAGCTGGATGGAGCTGCCTTTAAGGAGCAGACCAAGACCATGCAATGGAATCATGATACCTGTTTTCCTTTTTTTTCCCCTTCTCAGAGCCGACAAAGCTGTGTTTATTAGTGTGCAAATGCAAAACTTCAGACCTGGAAAAAGTCCAGCTCTGTTTTTATGAGTTTTGACAACAATAAGGATGTGGATATTTGTTGCCAGGGATGTTCTGGGTGGAATGAAGGGATGGGCAACAGCCTTTACTTCAGCGCTTGCAGTGAAGAGTGAAGGCAGAAAGCAGGCACTAGCACTTGCTCACTTTAAAAACGCTGACTGTGAAAGGGCAGNATCAAGATTTAACCTTTTAAATCAATGGCCATAAAAGGCTGGATTTCAGCACTTCTCTTGGACTGACTTGCTTTTTACACACAGAATAGTCAAAAGGATGGCAAGGAATTGCTCAGAAAGTAACAGCCTTCTTTGAGAAAGATTTTTGAGATTGCAAGCTCTGTCTACACCCGCTGGCCCAATGAATATCCCACTTTTTGGTTAAAGGGAAGCAAAAATCAAGTATTTGCTTCAGCTGAAAGACAGTTTTACTGTATAGGGAGAGATATTTTGGTTCCCTTTCATCAGTTTTGGGCAGCAATGATCAGAGCAGGATTTTTAACAAAAGTGTTTTATTCCTACAACTAAACCTGATTACTCCACCCTTATCTTCCATTAATCTGTGCCAGTATCTCTCTCAGTTGTATCTGACACACAAGGCTTTAACTGAGGAGCAACAATTGCATTTCAGGCTCAGGGGGTCTATCAGGCAAGTCACTTTTGCTTGAAATTATTCAGGCCAAGTTCCTTCTGAAAGATTTCATAAAATGAGACTGGGTCTATGTTTGCCATCATGGAGACGGAAGGGGGCAACATTCCCATTTTTGGGAGTAGTGGTGCAGCAAAACAGTCTAGAATTCTGCCAATATATTAAAATATGTTAAATACCAATTAAAATGTCAAACACATTATCCCAAGCAGTAATTCTTCCGAAGTCTTTGTTCAGTGGCCCTAATCCCCACTGAAGCTAGCAATGCATATCCACATTATTATTTTGGCTTTTGCTCTGTGCTAAAACCCCCATTATTCAAAGGTGGAAAAGTAATGATTAAGGACTCGTATATCCACCAGTGGTCAAAGAAGTAGTGACTGTGGCTCAGTTACAGACTCTTAGTCATCTATTTTTATTAGCTATTTCCAGTGCTTAATGTGAATCCTGTGTGGCCATTTTATAATATCTGCAATGATCAATTTAAAAAATGTAGCCATTTAAAATTAATTTATTATTCCAGAAACAGACTGGCCAGAGAAACTCATAATCCTGGAAGAGCAGAAACCTTTGGAGTACATGGAATGAACTCAGTAAGAAGTCCAGCTCATGAACTGCTGAGTGCTTATTAATAAGAGTCATTCTGGAACAGCAAGCCAGTTATAACAAATTGGTATCACATTTTAAGCCTGAAAAAGCCTGCCTTAAAAACGTTTTTGAAATACATATTTTCTATCTAACTATTTCCTAAGACTATAATTTTCTTTCAGACCAATATATTTTAGCATTAATTCCTTTCATCAGAATATCAACAGCAAATAAATTATTTATCTGCAAACACACTCCAGTTCTTTGGTAAATATATCTGAACCATTAACATAAATGCAACTTTTTTGTAACCCAGTACAATGACCCACATAACTGATATGCAGAGAAAAATACACCTTTAACCAACAACAATAGTAGCACAATGCTTTGGTAGCTGCATTAACATGATTTATTTCTTCACTGGGATGAATTGAAACTGTTGTTTGCCTCTTAAATTTCCAGATTTTTATCTGAGCCTTTCAAGTCTGCAGAACTGGAATAAAAACTTCATGAACTCAGACATGTTTGTGAAAATCCTGGCGTGCCATGGTTCTACCAGGCTGGGAATAATATAAGAGTAAATGCTTTTATTTGGTAATGTTCCTTCTGGCCCTGTCTGTGAGACAGGTGTGTGCGTGTGAAAACGAAAAATAGGGAAGGAAGCTGAGCTGGGATTTTTGTTTGTTTATTTTTTAAGAAAACCCCACACTTCTCATGTGCCTCTGCAAATATACAGGTAGTGGCTTTCTTCAGGGGACAAAAGTCTTTATCTTTCAGATACACTGTCGGCAGTTAGCACAAATCTATTTTTAATATATAAAAAAAAAGGTCAAGCAGAAGCATCAGTGGAAGAGGGAAAGGAGAGCCAATTACTATTTTTACTATTACCAAGCACGAGGGTTTTTTCCTTTCTCTCCTGAGAAATTACATAATTACATCCCATAACTTCTGTGCTTGGGCTCGGACATGCAGAGCTATCTGCACTTCCACAGCAAGCCCTGGGACACAGGCAACTGTGTAAACTCACATTTATCCAAAAAGTTGTCATACATAAACAGTTTGCAGCTGTTGGCCTTCCTGCCAGCTATGAGCCCTCCACCAGCAGGATCTCCAAGGGGAACGATCCCATCTATCCCACCAGCCTGGAGAGCCATGAGGACATTACACACACTGGCCACAGGGATGGCCAAAGACCAGTCCTGGAGTGTGGGTTCCTGTTTTGTCCTACTCCAAACACCTGGGGCTTCCTCCTGAAGGCTCTGCAGCATTCACTCAGCAAGTGGTTTGTCCAGGTACTCCAGCTTTCAACTCTCTAATGTCTTGTTTTCATTGCACTCCTAATACTTTAATCTCTTCTTTTGCCAAGCACCTCTGGATACAGAACTTTTACTTGATTAAAACTTGGCTGGCTCTGCTCCTGCTCAATGTATTTGCTGTTGGGAAGGGAGCCAAACTCCAAGTCCTGAAGTCTGCTTGGCACAGACAGAGACTCCCTGCATATCCACATGCTCAGAGCAAACCTCCCATTCCCCATCATTACTAGTTTGGTGCTGAGCTGATGTTTTTCTCATCCTCCCACGATTTTCAATTTGTGCAGCTTGCACGTTGCCATCAATTACATTCCTGTAGCCTCTCTTAACATCCTACACGAGTAAAATCAGGAAACCCTGAAGTGATTCATGCTCTGCCTTTCCATTCAATGGCAATGATATGTTTGACAGAGATGCCCTGCCTGTATTTACACACCAAGTCAGTCACCAAGGGAATCTTTCAGTGCTTGTGATACTTAACATGAAAAATTCTTTTCCCTTTCTATAAAGCCTACATAGAAAAGGTTCCAAAATTTAGGAAACATTAAAGAAGAAGAAACCCACTAAACTGCCTCCAAGATAGGTACTAACACTGCTCTACAGCTGAATAAACAGAAGTCTCAAGAGCCAGTGGTATCCAGGTGAAAAAGAACTGTATCCATGGAAGGGCCCTCTCCAGCATGTACACCACAGACAGGCTCAGGCTGTCACCACCAAGCCTCCAGGTCCAAGTCTCGTTTATAGGGATCATCCAGAAAACTGAACAGGGTGAGCTGTTCCTTCATTTTATGAGAATGTCCTAATTCAAAGCTGGATATGCAATTTTAGTGGCACAGATTAATTTGGCTTAATGCTGGATAGTCATCCAAGATGCCAATTTCTTGCATTAATCTTGCAGTAACAACATGGTTTCCATTAGAGTTTAATATTCATGTATGGAAACTGTTTCCCTTAGCAATAATTTTCATTGTTACTGCATTTAACGAAAACCACACTGGAAACAACACAGTCATCATGAACCACAAGAACAGAAGTAACAGTGCAACCATCCAGTGCTCGAGACACAGCTACAGTCAGGCAGGAAAACAAGTTAATAATCACACCAGTGCAAGTCACAATATTTTGAACTCAAGTAATCATACAGGAAGAGCTTCTGATGTCATGGACCAGCTGATGGAAACCATCACAACTCCTGAGAATCCCCACGAGATCCTGACTTTCTGTACCTGGGCAACTCGTTGCATTTGTGCCCATCCCCATAGAATCCTCTTCTCTCTTTGGAGAATACAGCCTGTCCTGAATTTCAACATGACCCTGTAAAACTCTGCTCACCGTGACCTGCAGGGATGCAGCACAACTTTCCCAGGAACTCAGACTGCTGTCCTGTAGTGCCCAATAAAATAACTTCTTCCTCTGAAAACACTGTCATTTCCAGTGTACACAACTGCTGTCAGAATCCCAAAAGCCCAGCAAGAAAAATAAACAGCCGAAACACAAAGTGTAGTGACTTCGTGAATCTCTTGATTTTCACTACACTCACCCTGAAGGACTAAGAAACCAAATCTGCCCCTGATACTCACAGTACCACCAGCTGATGTTTCTGGAGCTCACAACGATAAACTCAGAACACAAGGTCTTTACAGCACAAACGACTGAAATGCTCAATACCTTTGGCAGGAGATACTTTTCTGATTATTAGGAATAACTAGAGATAGTTGGCATTGAATATTGATATGATACCCAAGGGTCTAATGAGTGGCCCTGGATAACATTTCACAAGACCAGGGCTCAGTTGAACAAGCCAGATGCAACCACGTGCCTTAGTCTTTGTGTAAGGATTGTGATTCAGGTAGAAACACCCAAATTTTAGCTGCAGCTCAACAGAACTTCTCAGCCAATTCTTTCATCCCCCACTGAGGCCAGACAGGAGTGCACTGCCCCATTTCCAAACAAATTACCTGACACCTAAACAGCTGTCCTCCTCAGTACCTGCCTGATAAAAATACCTTTGTGAGGCCAGACCTCTTAATGTCTGTAAACCTGCAGAGGCAGCAAGATTTAGTCATCAGAGCTTAAAGGAGTGTTTTTGCTATCTTCCTCGTCTCTGTTTAATTACCCTGCAGGACAGCAATTAATGGAACACGTGGAATCCCCTCCCCAGCATGGCCAACCCTCAGCTTTACCTTTCAGTCTTTCTGCAGGGCTTTCATGTTTCTCGGGAACCCTACTGTGGTTTTCCAAGTTTAATGGATGAATCATTTATCTGCTCCTTTACCAACCTGCCCACACACAGACATTCTCCAAGATGGCAAGAGCTTTATTCTAATGTTATTTGCATTGGATTTACACTCTGCTAATTCACTGATTTAGGCAGAAGGGGCTGCCCAGACAGTAGAAAAGCCCTAGAGATTGAGATCTCTCCTGGCTTTAGGAATAACTGTCCTCATCCACACAGCAAAAGCTGTTTCAGACACCAAATACAGAAAAATAAGAAAGCTGAGAGATGTTCTAACACTTTTTTTTTGGCTGAGAAGACCCTTTAACCAAGGCCTACAAAAACATTATTCATGCTGCATTGTAAGAGCAGACAACCTTTGGAAACCCTCAGAGGTTTGACACGGGCACCTCTGAAACCACATTCCTTTCCAATGCCATTCACCAGGACTTGTGATCACAAACATAAATATTCACCACACTGACCATGCCTGAGGAGAGGTGTGGTGTTCACTGGATTTCAGAGGAAGCTGGAAACAAGCACCCTGCTCAGCCTCATGGAGCAGACATCCATCAGTGACACAGGTACCACTGATCTTGCCTTGGAGCAAGGGAATGCACTAAAAGCCCACCTGAAGTTCTTTCCAGCCCTATTTTTCTAAGCTTTTATGATAAAACACCAGGATCTAAGACCTCAGCAAAGCAGGAGATAAAAGAAATGCCCTGTTTGACATCTGCTCTTTGTTCAGCGTGACATCCTCCATGCCATTAACGGCTCCTCCCTTTCAGCAAACCATCACTTCCCTGGATGGCAGCACATTAATAAATCCTCTCCATCCAAGGAGACATGAGGAGTGCCTTAATTAACTGGGGCAGAGGAAGCAGGGTATCATCTCCATGTTTACTCTACTTTGATATGCTAACAGCCACATTCCAGAGAGCTTCTCCCCAACACTCCCCGGAACCTGGGCTGCTGCTGAATGCAGATCTCAAACACAGCTCCTTCCTGCAATCCTGTTTCTCTAGTTAAATATGGAGTTTGGGATATTTAGTCCAAATCAGACCACCATTCCTGAATGCTGATTCCCAAATCCAGGCAGTTAATTCACCATCTGTTTATAGAGATCACTGCCTGGTGCTGAAAGTCTCCATGCTCACACACACACACATGGAATTACATGGGCTTGATTACTCAAAATAAGATATATTAGGGCAGCTGTTAAGAGGAAAGGCAGGGGAAGAGGTGGCCAGGTGGATCTGCGAGAGGGATTCCAGTTGGGGATTGGACTGGATGAGTTAACACACAGTGATGGGAAAAATACAGAAGCCTGGCATAATTCAAATTTAGTGAACAAGGCAGGAAAAGAAATGGGAAGAGATCAGGGAATGAGAAGAGACAGGGACAGAAAAGTAGCAAATGGAGATAGTATGGGTTTTCCAGAAGGCTTCAGGAAACATGACTTTGATCTCATAGGCAGCAGGGAGTCACTTCTGAGGGAGGCAGGGGTCAAGGACGGCAGGAGATAAGATCAGAAGGGAAGATGAGCTCCCCGAGAACGTCTGTGGGTACTTAGTGCTGGAGAAAAATGGATCTACAGCCCTAGGTCAGAAGTCTCAGGCATTATGGGCTCACTTGAGGAATTACTGAGCACATCTGAGGGCATAGAATTATTCAGGCAGGGAGGTGTGGGCAAAACCTGGCACTGAGCATAAAGGAGGGACAGCTGCTGGAACTGGTATAGAAACAAGGGATAGAAATCAGAGAGACACAAGATAGTGAGAGAAAAAGAGAGAGGCACAGGGGACAAGGTTGTTCATGGATATCTCACACCAGAAAGGAATCCGATCTAGCAGAAGTCAGCAGAGATCTCATGCTTTTGAAAGGAACATGTGACTGAGAACTCAAAGAAAACATCACCAACAACTGTGAAACCAAGCTGCAAATCAGGATTTGGATCCTGGCCCTGGAAAGCCACCTCTGCCTGGGGCTCAAAGGCATTGGGATTTGAATATCTAGTGTTGGATTCATGGTGTTCAGTGGATGAACCTGCCAGTCCTTTCCACAAACTGCTGTAGAGTCAAGCAGGATCTCCCCTTCCCACATGCATGGGAATATCAGCGTGACAATGTGCAAAAGGCAGGCAACCCATCAAGGCAGCAGAAGGCCTCAGCACAGGATTCAGGGTTTGTGGAGTGTGTGAGTTACTGTCTTTCACTGCAGTGGCTGCAGCACAGACACAGGATAAAAAAGACTCCACATCTCTCACTTGTTGGATGGTTTGACAAAAGGAGAGAACTCTATCTGCTCCTGCACTAAACAGCCTTTATGAATCTCACCCTTCCTTTTCCCAGATGGTATTAAAAATCAGTATTTCAGTATTTTCATTTTGACCTGTCCTGTCTGGTGGAAGAGAACTCAAGAATTGCATCAGTGTCCCCAAGCTGCATCTTTCAGGAAATAAATAACTCACCAAAAAAAAGAGAGAAAAATATAACAACTCTGCCATCAGAAAGGAAAGTCCTCGAGGGCTTCCATGCCCCATTCCCAAAACTCTGCCACATGCCTCTGTCAGTCTGCCAACACCTGTCCTCAGGATGGATTCCCACCTGCAGGTTACTATCTTCCAAGGAATGGAAAAGCAACCCTGGCACTGCCAGCAATAGTTACAGCTCTGCAAACTGCATAAGGTTCCAAAACCAGCCTTGGGGCTATTTTCATCTTCCTTTTTTCAGATGAGTTCTGTGACTTCCACTTTTGGACTTGTCAGTTTGTCCCTGCAACTCATCTGAGCCACCTGCTTCAACAGAGGGCCTGAATTCGGAAAGAGAGAAGAAAAATATCAAATCAGAGCTTTTAATGACACTGCTAAACAAGGAAGAACATGGAATTCAGCAGCAGGGATTCTGGAGCCTTTGAATTCCTCACTATCTCCCTTCCAGAATGAAGGGACAAGGTCAGAATTGGCAATGAATCAGAAAAAATATTTGGAGTCTCTGTACCAAACAGGATCTGCTTTAAGAGCAAACAGTCAGGGTCCAGCATCCAGTTCCAGTTTTTCCCTTCCTGTAGCTGCAAACACCGAGAAACTCATGAAGCTTTGCAAATAAATTAAAAGATTCTTCTAACAGTTCCAAGAGCTTTCCCAAGCCATGCCTATCTCACCCTGCTGTGGTGTTGGTCAGGGGTGGGTTCATGAGCAAGGATCAGTCCTGCAATGGTTAAACAATGTTCAGTCAAGTGCAATGAACAGTATTTCAGTGTCTGGAGAGTGTCAGCTCAGTCTGCTGAACGTTTTGGAGATGGCTGAACACCTGTGCTGCTGATGAATGGCATTCTTCCACAGCTCCCCATTAAATTCTTTCCATGTTCTTACAGAATGACTAAGCAATTGTTACTCCCAAAACCTGAATGAATCTATACTTTTGAAACACGTTAATATTTAAAGTGTATTTTATTTTTAGGTGCTGTATGTGTGTCAAAGCTGTTCTCCTGGCAACATCAGAGCAGCTCAGGTGAGCTGCAGGGGAGGCAGGCCAGCAAAACAGTGATCAAACTCCAAACAAATGCTTTCCCAAAATTGCTCCTGTGATACTTCTCATCTGCAGCTCCCACATCCTGACTTCCAGGGCTGCTGAAGCTCCTGGCAAGCTGCCAGCCAGCACTGATAAACTTATTTAGCAATTCTTGATTCAGCCCTTGTTTTAATTCTTTGCTGAGTGTTGATTTAACCTCACGGCCTGACTTGACAAGGCTGACAAACTCAGGGGCTGTTCCTGATAAGGTTAATAGGGCTGACTTACTCTGTGAAGTCAGAACTTGGGTTGAAAAGCTGGTCCCCAGCACTTCCACCCTGGCTGATACCTCTGTTGCCAGGGGTAGGGAGTAAAAATGATCCTTCCATGTCAGTGGGCAGTGCCATGGCTCTGCTCCTCTCCTCAGCACATTTGTTCTGGCACAGCATGATAGCATGGTGGAAAGGGAGGTTAGAATAAATAAAAAAACTCCTAAACTTACTGCAAAATTAATGGCTTGATTTCCTAGAGATTACCACTTCCACTTGGGGCTCCTGACATAAACGTGGGTGATGCAATCTTTCCCTCACTGGCAGCATCAGAGGGAGAGGGCTCCTTCCTCTACTTAGTTTCCTAATTTTCAGAAAACTTCCAAAAGCCTAATATTTCTGAGCTCCATATCCTCAAATTTGATTCCAGTTGGGTTATAAAAATATTAGGGAACAATCATCACTGAGGGAGACAGACACGAGCACAAAGCACACACAGGGCACAGGCACACTCACTAAAGCAGGTTAAAATATTTTGGTTACTACTAACCCAAAGGGCCCTTCCTCTGGGTTCCCAAACAGAGCTGTCCATCTTGACTTCCACTCCCCAGGAAGGGAATGACCCACAGGGTAGTTTATGCAGACATAAACACATCACAGCATCAGCCTGACTGAGGAGAAGTAATGGCTAACTTCAGAGGTAACATGGCTGGAGATATTTTTATTATGTCCTGAATCTAGTCTTAAGTACCTCTTTCTCTAGATTACTCAAAAATAAAATGTCACCTTTAAAGCCACACCAGCGACAGAGAAATTCTCATTATGAAAAAGACCAGCCTGATCTTTTCTCATACTTAATAAAAAGAAATCTCTCATGTTCAAACTTGAGCTCCTGTGAAAGAAAACACAAATTTGGATGAATACCACTGAGCTCCTTGCAATGACTGACAGCAGCCAGAGAATCCCTGGTGCCTCACAGACACAAACCAAAGCACAGTCCCAGTCCTGGGGCCTTTATGAATTCAGAAGTAACAGCTTGGGAGGTTGACAGTGACAGCACTAAAGAAAATTGTCCCAGGATCCTGCAGGAGCCAGGGGACATTTTCATGCACATTCTGTTCACATTACTGCTCCAGGGCTTTCTGCTGAAGTTCTCCCAGCAAGGACAGAACTGCCTCTTCTAGTCCCACATGTTTCTAAACAAAACACTCCCAGGAAATGCAGGAGCTCCTCAATACCTGCCTGGGTGAGACTTCCAGTTCTGAGCCAAATCCGTGTGTCCCTGACAGAGAACTCTGTCTCGAGTCTGCAGCAGGGTTTGCAGGGTCTCCTCAGCTATCAAACCCCACTCAGGACGTGCTCCCCGAGGAAATCTGCAGCAGGAACAGCTGCACTTCCCAGCTACGCAGGTTGGGTATTTTTGAACCAGCCTGCCTGGGAGCCCAGGGGCAGTGGCCTCCTGGCAGCTGCCATGTAATGAGAAGCATTTCCCAATCAATTAATGATAACATAATCAGCTTCATGGCATCCCCACAGAAGAAGCTGGATGTGTATTACATCCGCTCTAACAGGACCAGCTATCAAAATCACCACAGGCTTGATTAAAGTCTCACTGGAACCAACAAATTATTAGCCCTGGCTTTGGAAAAGGTGCATTAAATCATTGCCTGGCTTCTTATACTCATTTTCCACCCCCAGAAGGTTGGTCTTTGTATTTTTTACTTAAATGTAAAGCAAGAAAGCTTTATTTACCTCAGTGTTCAGACCATGCTGTGGCTCATACTGGTGCATGGGTGGGTGTTCTGCACCTCCATAAACACATCAGTGCATTGAACAAAATCCTGGCTAGAGCAGTCAAGAGCCAGGGTTCTTCATCATGAAAAGGGCCAAGTGCTCTCAGAATACAGACCTTTGCTCTGAGCCAGGCGCATCAACCCCTTCCCAATTCCTCAGCTGCAGAGAGGCATCCCAGAGAATGCCAACACCAGAGGGCTGTGCCAGGAACTTCTGCCCCTCACTTGGCTCCACAGAGGGAGAAGGGAAGTGGGAAGATCCAAGTGAGACACATAGCCCACAGAAAGAAGTGTTTGGTGAATCAGAGAACATCATAGGGATGAGAAGGAGCACCAATACTTCCCCAGGAGTCAGGACACAGGCTGAGAGAGCTATGGTTGGGAATTTCATCCACTCTTGGACCCAGATAAGACCAAGCTGGAGACAACATTTTTCTCTCTGACTGACTGACAGAGCCAGCAAAGCAAACAAACTGGAGTACACAAGATACATGAGCGTACAGGTTTCTTAAACAGAGCTATAAAATATAAATTCTAAATAGAAATCTAACTTCAGTCTTCTATTTTCCTGTCATTTCAAGAACAACAAAGCCTGATTAGACTGATGGACTCATTTTCAATAAATAAAAACATCCACACAGAGTTTCCTAACTCACTGGCCAGTTTTCTTATAAATAACTGCAGTGTTTACATTGTTTGTCTGCTACAGCACAAATATTGCTGTACATGCTGGAGCCTGATGGATGATATTACTAAAACCAACAAGCAGATCCTCAGCAGAACACTCATGTGTACCCAGCAGTGCAGTCATGGCCAGGCAGAGCCTTAGTGCAAACAGCTCCGGCAAAGCAGCCACACAAAAATGTATGACACAACCACACAAAACCAACAAATGCCTTCAACCTGCTGACTGCCCATGATCACCAGCCAAATAGGAATACAAGGCTAATTCTGAGCTAAGCAAACACAGAAATCCTTCACATTCTACGAATCATGCTGAAAGAGTACAGGAGGAGAAAGATATTTGATGGGTTGTGTCTAGGGGTTTTACTATCATTACTATTACTATTTTGATAAGTTCAGTGTACTTTTATCAGCAGATGTAAAATGTAA
Organism: Picathartes gymnocephalus; assembly: GCA_013390045.1. Classification (NCBI taxonomy): domain Eukaryota; kingdom Metazoa; phylum Chordata; class Aves; order Passeriformes; family Picathartidae; genus Picathartes; species Picathartes gymnocephalus. The sequence continues at coordinate 265,921 of WEKY01058987.1, read as the reverse complement.
AAAGACTTGTCAAACTAATTCAGGCAAAACCCTCACAGATGATAAGATTCTGAACCTGAAATTTAAAAACTTACATAGCAGAACCCTTGTGTCCAAATAAAATTCCAAGGAATTCCATGTCTGTTCAAGGGACAGTTTATACACAAATACACACACACCTGTCAGTGATGATTTGGCTAAAATTTCACTATCTATAGTCACCTTCCAATCTAAACTGGGAAGGACTTGATAAAGAAATTCCAGTATTTTCTACAAGGAAGATCTGGTCAAATCCATACATGTAAAATTCAAAGTACTCTGCCATGCATTTAGAGACAGTAATTCATTTCCAGAATGTGTCTGTACATTCTTGGGTCAGCTCAAAATTTCATCACCTTCCCCACAGCACCTGCCATTAATATTTCCAGCCATGGAATGAGCCTGTAGTGGATCCCAGCTGGCTGGAGCACACTCGCTACTGCATTTTCAGCACACTGGTAAACACAGGGAACATTTTCAGTGCTGCAAAGTACTGTTACCTACCCAATTCCTATTTGCATTATGTGGAGCACAATCCCAGCTGAAAAGCTTGGAGCTTGTGCTGAGGCAGTGGGAGAATTATTAAATAAAACCCAACAACATTCCAAGGATTTAAAGTGACTTTCAGTCTATTGAGTGCACTTGGGGTAGCAAAATCCTGCCAGGACCAGACACCCTGCAAAATGGGTTAGGTATAATACTAGGTCATGTTACCAGATGATTAACCAAAGCTGGGCAAAAAACCAATTCAAATTAAAAAAAAAATCAGCACAGGTCAAACTCCCTTCTTGGGGAAGAAGAGGGAAACTTTTATGCACACTTCCCAGTGTGGTTTTCTTGGTTATCACCAGTAAAATCTCATCTCTATGTTATTTAAAACTTGCTCTCAAAATTGCATTTAGTCTTGGCAGCTGCAAGACAAAAGAAATGTAAAAGTACAGTAGGCAACTGTCCTTCATTTCCTTCCTTTACTCTTACATATCCTGTGTGCAACTGGAATGCTTCTATTTGATTATCCAGTGGAGCAAATGCTACAATGAATGCAATCATGCCTTATTACCCTACATGTCTGCAGCCTATTGCACAGCTATGTACAGATGTTTTTACACAGCTTGGTTTTCTAGCTACAGGGTCTATAAAACAATAGGAACTATCTGAAATGTTTTCAAGCCAGCAAAGGATAAAGGCACTGTAAAGCAGTCAACTGGATAAAAGCCATCTATGTCTGACAGGAGAAGAAAAACCTCCGAGGTTTCTTGATTATAAACGCATCAGCTTTCTGAAAGTGCTGCAGTCTGCAGCAAACTGACCAGGAATGTGTAAACTGAGGGGAAAGAAAGGACCCAGGCAGGGGAAAGAAGGAACAGAAACCTCTGGCCTGCTGAAGGGTTTAACCACTCTTTTACTGACCTGCAGAACTGGCTGGTGCCCAAGGAAGTCGAGCTGCCTCTGGTAGCCTTGCCTGCAGCTGGGGGTTGGACTGAGGCTCAGCCCCAGCCAGCTCTGTCCTTGGGCTTGTCCCTTCCCATCCCCAGGCTTCACCCCCTCACCAGCACCACGGGGATCACAGTTCTGATCTCTCTGGATTTTACTGAGGAAAAGCCCTGTTTACAAATTCATTTCCTTCTCCTCTCAATACATTCTCTTTTCACCAACAAAATATAACACAGAAAGCCCTCAATGTGTTGTTTCGTGGTCTGTCAGAGAGGCACCGCGTAAGGAGCCAGGCTGGAAATCGGGATGTGCAAAATCATCCCATGTTCTTGGATGAGAACGAGTGAGAAATGGTTTTTATGAGTCCCATTTTCCCCTGTCCACCTGGCCTGAAGCGTGTCATAGCAGAAAATCCTGATTCCTGCTGCAGAGAGCCCCAGGCTGGCATTCCCAGCCCAGAGGGGTTATTTATAGAGCACTGACAGCAGGTCTGACACTGTGGAAAACAAACACTATTTATCTTTCCACAACCTTTTGTAATAAAAAGGGAAGCAAGAAGCAGGGTGAGCTATGAAAGCAGAATTGATGATTTTATTTGTTTTATGATCATTCTGGTGAAAATCCCCCAGAGGAACAAACCCTCAGCAAGGGGAAGTGATGGAGCTGGAGTGTGAAGCAGTGCAGCAAGCATGGAAAATTTCCATTTACATGGATGAGGCAAGAGACAAGAGCAGAAATACTACAAACCCCAAAAGACACTAATGGTCTGTCCACAGACCAAATATAATGAGCTTGTTCTGCTCGTGTCTGCATCAAAGGCTTCTCAGCCTTATACACACAGTAGCCAGGAGCAGTTCCAGAGCTTTTCCTGACAGTTGTTTGGCAGTGTGGGCTTAGCTGGACATCAATTAGGCTCCTGCTTCTCTGTTTGCAAACACAATGACCCATTTCCGAGATAAACAGCAGAGATTTCTTTAAATCATCATTAAATGCTGCTTAGCCATAAGCAAAGCGTTGGTTCTCAGGCAGTGTCCCACAAATCATCTCTAATTTAGAAAACAATGGAGGCACAAAGCTGTCTAGGAAATAAAACTATAATACAGAAGTTCTAGCACAGCATATTCAAGAACCAAAACCCTAAGAATTGCCTGTCACACAAAATGAAATATTAATAATATTATTCTTCTGATTGTTTTTTCTCCATGCCAGCATGAAAATGTACTGAATTGCTTCTGTAGGACACTATCCTGTAAATCCACTGGGAATTGTTAGTTCTAACAGTCATAGCAAGTCCTTTTCCCCCAGAGTGATTGCATGTCAAAGTCCCAGACGTGGCAAGAGGGTGAGGGGTAAAAAGATGGGGAAAGGAACATCTCATGCAGGTATCTGCCCTTGAAGCTATGAGACCAGAATTCCCAGGTGCTTTGTGTACATGTCTATATAACTTCACACAGACAGAAATGGCCCTGGAGTGGAATGCAGGACGTGTTTGCACCTGCACCAGTCAAGCTGCACATTGATTTAGCACATGAAGTGATTTATGAGATGGAGTTGAAATGAAAGAATAAAGTCAGAGTATCAGAATAAATATCAACAAAGTCATGGCAAATATTTTCCCTCGTGACTTACTCCTTTTAACAAAGGCAGCAGAAAGGAGCTAAGTTACCCACAAGCTAGACACAGGCTAGGATTTGGGCTGGAGTCCTGGATTCCTGATGGGAAAGGACCACAGTTCTGGTAGCCAGTGAGTTCTCTGAAGAAAACCAGGCTGGATGGGGCTGGAGCAACCCGGTCTAGCGGAAACCCTGGCAGAGGGTTGGAATGAGCTGCGCTTTAATGGTCCCAAACCATTCCAGAATTCTATTAATTCTATCAAGCTACATTTCATTCAAACAATAATCAGCACCACCCTGTATAATGCTAAGATGCGATGGCCTGGAGAATATTTACTCAGTAATATGTTGGCTGGTAAAGTACTATGGGTCCTTTCCACAGCATTTTGGAAAGCTGCTCACTTGCATTTATCAAAACACATCCCCATGAACCATTAATAAAACCACGGGAGAAGGTAAAGGTTGAACATCCTGCACCAACTTTGGGGTGAGCCACAACAAAGACAAAAGCTCTGTCACAAAGTCTGAGGGTCAGGAGGGAACAATCAAGAAGAAAAGCAAGATTTAGGATGAGCAGAGACATGCTAACAAAGAAAAGCAGGGTGGGAAGTTGATGGGAAGATTTTGGACACACTGCCCTACAGCTGACAATGACTATGAACATATTTTAGGAACCAGCTCAAATATCTGTGAGCATTAATTACCAATAGCAGTTTGATGGAGGACATGAAAGGGCAGGTAGAGAGCAGGAAGTTTGTTATTCCTCCCTGCTGACAGTGTTTAGTTCCAGCTCCGTGAGAACAAGCTTCAAACACACACCACACTGCGAGGCCACTGTTTCATCTGCTGGGATGGGTGAGCATGACAGACAGATAAATAATGGGAAAATAAAAGGGCCTGAAACACATTTTGGGGCTGCAAAAGTAGAATGATGTATGGAGGAGAACTAATGAGGAACTGCTGGAGGTTTATGAAGACTAAAGTGGAGTAAACGTGGGGAAATTCCGTGACCTTGGTGGGCACATCCTGTGGTCTGAGTGATGGAAAACAGACCCTCCAGGGCCTCTGGGTGTCCTGGCCCAGCCCAACAAAGAGAACACAAAGGAACAAAACTGAGCAAGAGTTCCTATGAGCTCTGAACTAACCCCAAAGAGAAGCAGGGGAAAAGGAAAGGGAGTCAATCACGAGAGCAACCAAGGGTCTATGAGACCTCAGAGCTGGGAACTGGAAACACATGGGAGAGGGAACAGTGACAAACACACAGAAAACCTGTAACTAATCCTCTCCCCACTGAACACTTGCATTTGTTTTAATTACCCAAGCTATTTCCTTCATCTGAGACATGAAACAGACAAGAAATTTTAAAAGTTGAGATAACTGTGAGTTGATAGTACTCACACTGACAAATTCCCAAAGAGAAGAGTGATCAACTACCTATTTTCTACAAAACCTCCTTATAATACTTATAATAAGGATAATACCAGCTCCCAACTAAGGGCAGTACCTTGTGTTTGGCTACTTTTCCAGACAGACATTTTTCAGCCAAGGAGATCAAGAATCCACCAGTGCCCTCAGTACACAGTATGAATAAAGACAAACCTAAACAAGACTACTGAGCTGGAAAACAAACCCAAAGGAAAATAGAATTAAAATGCTCTACTTTCCTTAACAATAAAACCAGAATGAAAGCCTTTACGAGACAATATCAGGAGGGTTGCATGTCTCAGACAATGTCTAAGAACAGGACCAGGGTCCTAACCCCAATGAAGCCACCATCAAGATTCTGAGTCTGGTGTAAGTAGGATTTTCCTCTGGTCTTTAGTGCACAGTGAGGAAGCCTGGCTGAAGCCACGTCCCCAAAACAAGAAAAGGAAGAGCACAGACAGGACACTGAATGAGGCAGAGCAAGGGTTACAGCAGCAGGAATTCCCAATAACCTGAGTGGCTGTACTTATCCCAGAGCTCCACTGAGATTTATGCCATCTCATATTACATTTGCTTGGCACACGAATTTTTGGTGGGAATTTGGAAAAGGAGGGACTGCTAGCTGGTGAACAGAAACTGGAAGGCTGTGGTGGGTAGGGTGGGCCTGGGGAGATGGTAGTGATGGATATGCCCAATAGCACAGTTCAGCACTGTCTGGGTTGTGCAGCCCAGCATTTATTCCCTAGCAACCAAAAGGCACTGGAAAAACTCTTCCACTGCACTGGACCACAGCCCCCTTTGGTCTCCTAAAGCCAACAGCCTGGCTCCACTGCCCCGCAGAGCCACAAGTGACAGAAATTGGCAGTGCTGTCAGGTCCCTTTCCTTCCCAAACACCAAATCAACTGGACAGTGTTTCTTTAAGGGACATTTTACCCTCCAGTATGTTAATTTTAATGTATTAAGTTGTGTTTGGGTTTGGTCCGAGGGGCAGTCGCAGCAAGGCTTTTGCTAAAGCCAGGCACTGCTGCTCTAATGAATTGTTTTAAGCAGCAGGTATTTCTATTTATTCTGGCATCAAATAAAAACCCGCCCTGGAATATACAGAAACATTCAACATGAACCACTATGGAAAATGTTTTTAATGTGAGAATTCCTTTTCCACTCAGAGCAAACCAGCCAGTCTTTTCCCTTTCCTTGGGGATGAATTCTCTGTTGTGACACTGGTAGGGCACTGGAATCAATATGACACAGGGAGGAAGATTTAAATGAACAGTACAGGCAGGATGACCAGAATTGTCTCCTGCTGTGGACAGGCCAGCCAAAGGTGGCAAGTGGCCAAGGAAAACGTAAAAATGTACAGTCCCTTATTCAGGTTTTACATGCAATTAAAAAAAAAGCCTACTTGGAGACACAGACCACAGATCCTCACTTGCCAAACCTGGGCATATTTTGAAACACTTTACTGTGATAAACAGCCAGGAGATGGGAATGTTTTTCTCAAAACACTGATTCACTTGCAAAAAGAGTCTGGAAAACTGTTTCTCAATCCCCTCCACTCTGTGCTTGCTCTTCTCCAGGCAGCAATTCCTTCAGCTCAGCCTGCCCCTCTGCAGTGCACACACACTGCTTTCTTTTCCCCGACATCAAGCCACAGAGGAGCACATGTGACTGCAGCAGAGGTAAAGTCATTTTTAACCAGGGCGATTTAAGGATATTTAAGACACATTCTCATTTTCCATTTCCCAATTCCACACTGCCCCCAATTTTATTATTAGCTGAATACAGGGAAGCTTCAGCTTGGATCTGGGGTAACATGTACACTGAGGAATGAAGGCCGAGCTTTGCCTTGAAATATGCAGGATCATTCCTAACTAACCGTAAAGCTGCTTATTTGGCGCTGGCAGTGGAAATATTGAACGAAAGGGGCATTCTCAATCTGCTTATGTCACAGAAGGGTTGGATTCTGACAGCGTGCAAGGCTCCAAGCTGCAGCCTGATATTAATAGCAAGACATTAAACTCGCAATTTGGCTGGCTCAGAGGCAGCTCTGTTGGAACACAGATTTTTGTGCAGGAAACGGCAGCTCTGGTTGGAGTCACAGCACGAGGGATGAGCCCAAAGCAGACTCTGGAATCCTGACTGGTGTATGACAAGGCTGTGTCACACAAAGAGACCCTTCCTGCTCAAACTGAGGAGTGTATCCCACAGCAGAGGATGCTGGAACATGACTGTTCCACACAGGAATACTGTTTTCCTTCTGTTCACCTCCTCTGGAATCCATCCATTCCCAGGCCTAAGTTACCCAACCAAGTGGGGCAATGAGCATTAACAAACTATTTCTTACACACATGTGGGCCTGTTCCATGGTGCAGACAGACCCCACCAAGACATACCTACACATTTTCCCCATTTTTGAGCTTGTTTCTGCCATTATGTAACCTTCCACACTACCCTGGCAGCTGGGCCAAGAAAATTTGAACCAAGTCCCCAGAGCAACTGGTTTCAGTGAGAGGCCCCAGCCAGAATACAAATACAAACCTCCTGCTGCTGTTTTCTCGCTGTGTCTGCAAGGCAGGCAAAGATTCCTGACAGGTTTTTCAATATGGATCTTTTAAAGCACAAATGAACATTTCTTATGAGCCATTTAAACTTTGTAATCCCACCTCCGAACAACAGCTGGGCCTCAAGGCTTGCACCAGGGGAAGTTTTGCTTCCTCATTTCTCACAAGGTAAAGAAAATCAAGGCACTGTCACTGAAAATAACATTACCTAGAGCACTGAGTCCTCTTATTTCAGGACATATAATCCAACAGATTCCTTACAGTCTCTTGAACATGACTAAGCAACATTAGATTCTGGACTTGTACTACATCACACCCCCAAGAACACCACACTCTTTATAGGAGACCTCCCTAAGCCACGCAATCTCCTGTAGCTTTGCACTCAAAATCCTCATTTCACAGAGGTAGACAGAAGCATTCAGAATGCGAGTGACTTGCCAAATGTCACACAGTGAGTCAGTGCCAGAGCTGGGAATAGAAATCAGAGTCCAGATTCTCTGCCTTATATAGAGCAGCAGCCTCAGTCTCCTGGTTTAGCAGAGCGGCTGCTCACTGCATGTACAGGATGGCATTGCAAGGGCCAACCTCAGCCATGAGCAGGTGTAAAAACACCCATGCATCTGCTGAGACCATGTTCTTCCTCTGTTCAAGTGTAAAGCAAGAAATAAAAGCAAGCTGCTGTTGTAGAGAACTTTGGAGAGTGCAACAATCTCAGCATCACCATCAAGACCAAACGCAGTGACACTCACGAGACTCACTTCTTGCTTCCACAGACAGTCCTGCTGATTTGGAGAGGAATATCTGGGAGCTGGAGTGAGAAACAGGAATCTGGCAACAGCAGAGAAGGTTGAAAGACCAAGATAAACCTTTATAAGCCAGTATGGAGGATCAGTGGGCATCTGCCTGCCTCGACTGTTGCATTCATATTAAGCCGCTGCACGGCTGCTCAAATCACCCAGGTATGTGCAAAGGGCAGGGAATGGTAGCTCTTAAAAACCCATTTCTCTACAACTGACACCTGCTTTTCCCAATCCTGACAAAGGAGAAAAATTGGAGAATCTTTTGCATGGTTAAAATCTAGTATTACCAACAATAATTCCTTTCTCAAACCAGCTGCATGTCACAAAAGAACATTCATTAATTTATTCTTCCTCTGCCTACATGAAAAAAATGTAAATGGCACAACAAGGCCAAATGGGGCATGGGAAATGCATAAGTGAAGATGTAAGTGCCTTCTCCACTGCAGCCACAGCCTGCAGCAAGTTGCAGCACAAAAAATAATTTGGGTATTGTAAGAACAGAAAAGAAGTCATAAAAATATTTCCTTAGTCATGCTGTTCCTGGTAATATAATTCCCTGAATAAAGATCTTCAACAATACTCTCTTTAAATATGGAAAGAGCTTTGACTTTAGTCAGCATGTGTCTTCCATCAGCTCCTCTCTCATTTTTTTTTTTTTAACTTCTTTATTGTATCTTACCACAGCCACCTCCAGGTGCAGGCACAGGGTGTAAAAAGCTTCCTCAGTGGAAGTGTGTTTTCCATTGGACACAGAATAAATGCATTGTGAGGGATTCCAAATGGAAAAACCCTGGACACAGAGGCCAGTCCTTGCTCTTGTGTACGTATCCTCCAGCTCTGCATTTCCTCCGTTCACCTGATCCCCACACCAGGGAGGGAAGGACCTGCATTCCAAGATGAGCCTTCCCCAGGGCTCCTGCTGAAGGCAGTTCCCTCCCTGCTCTGCATCACCCACTGCCCATAACTCCTGCAAGTGTCTCCCTGAACACTGGAGTGTAAGAACAGCTGAAAATCAGGATCCATCCCAAGTTTACAGAGAATGGAGGATGAGGGGCCACTTGACTTTGAGACAAGTCTAAAAAATGCATGCCATCATCACAGAGAGGATGTTGAGCTGTGCCTCCAAACACTGCTGCTACTGTGGGGATTAAAAAAACCCAGGAGAACACAGTGAAGGTTACTGCTACCTGAGTGAAATAAATAAACAAAGTATTTAATGTGTGGGATGTAAGGACCCTGTGTATGCAGGCTTTGGATATCAGTAAAGGCAGTTAGGAAGTAGGAGGTGCAGGAGGCTGAAAAGAAGATTTAACTTGGCTTTCCTACAATGAGGTATTCTTCTCCAGTGTCTGAGTGCCAGCTTGATCTGGGAATGTCACACAGGCTCTTACAATGAGAAATACACTCTTAGTTAGCAAACTCTTGTTTGAGACGAGAGAGAACTTAAAGGAACATTACACAGACACACAGAGGCATCTTCTGCATCCACTCCAAAGAAGCAGAAATACTTAAGAATAATTCCTGAACTCAGAGACCTCCAGGGCTTAGAAGGGGTTAAAATTTAATGGCTTATTTATAGCTCAGCTAATCCATATTTGCATCACAGAGGCACACAGAACAGCAAAACCAACATTACAGCAAACCAGAGAGTGAAAGATTGCCCAGAACACTCCTCTCAGCACAGAGGTGGCTATCAAAATACCCTCCCCTGCTTCTTGGACTTACCCACAGTGTCACAAGGCTCGTCTTTGTGCACGCAGAAATCCGTCCTAGAAAGAAAAACAGAGGAGAAGTGAAATGTATCCTGTGCCTCCAGACTCCAGGCTAGGAAAAAGCAGTGGTGCATGACTCACATATCATGGGTGTTGAGGTCTGGGGATTTTGGAAGGCTGCTGTGCAGTCTACACGATGACAACACAGATAGCAGCCCTGACTGCTACTGAGATTACAGGCAACTATGTGACTCAGCCCCATATACCACAGCCCAAGTTAACAGACTTAAGATTCAGCACCTAAAAGAGCTGCCTCACTCTGTGATGTCACATTTATTCCACAACTGGATTAAAACTGAAGCTCTTCATTTCACAAGAGAATTGTAACAATAAGGAGCAGACACTTTGTGATGCACCCTAAAAGACAGTGGGAGTAAGGGAAGTGTGAAGCACAGCCTGAAGGCGCAAAACTAATAATGTGAACCCAGAAATTCTCAATTCTTCAGGTTTTTTTCCTTCTTCTTCCACTAGAACAGAAAAGAACACGAAGGAAGAAGGACTAAATATAGAAAGACAGATGCTGACATGGAAGAAGAAAGAGAATTTCAGGATTTTCCTGTTAATAGGTAAACTGGCTTCAGCTAAACTGATTGCAGTCAGATTTGCCATGTTATGGTTTCAATCCAACACAGAGAGGTTCAAGAGACTCCATCTGGTTCCCCATCTCTCAGCCAGGCAGGAGAAGATACTACACGGGCATCTGCCCGTGGCACCCACAAATCAACAGATCCATGGAGCTGTAGTAAACAGAAACAGAATAAAAAAGCCTTGAAGCTCACCATCAAAGCAGTGACACTTCGTGTGAGAAGACTTCACACATGAGATTCCTCATGACAGAAAAACAAGTGTGTAGGGGGAAAGTATTTTATAACCAAATTAATAGCTTGAAGACATTTCAAGAAGCACTTAGACCTAAACTCTTAGGAGCTCTATTCACCACGGCTGCATTGCAGTGCAATCCCCAATGAAGAGGAGTTGGAGAGAAACATCACATGTGATAAAACATTTCAGAAGTTCCTTAACCCAAGGGAAGCTGAGGAACTGGAGTGTCTATCACTGTGGCTTTCCTCACTCTGGGAGGAGGCAAGTGAGAGAATCCTATTAGTACATTTGGAGTGTGCCATTCAAAATGCCTGAGTCCCCATAGAATTTGGAGTTTAAGAGTTTGGCAGGAGGAAGATCAAAAATACTTAGAGAAAGATAAATACTTAGAAAAAGAAAACACTTAAGAGAAAAAAAAAATAGATAAATATTAAAAGTGTTCTTTCCTTGAAGAAAGTTATGAAACTGGGGTTTATAAGAAAAGGGATTTAAGGCCCAGTCCTGTGGCTGATGAACCCAGACCCTCCACATCAAACTCCTTTGAAAGCCACAAATCAAGCTGTCAGGGGCTTGGACAGAGAGCACAAACAGCCATTACCAGCTCTTGTTAAGCAGACATTGAAAACCAACCATGCTTCAGTGCAGAAAAACCATAACAACCATCAAAGTGTTAAAACATCAGAGAAGAACCAAACAAAAATCGGAAGCTACGACCACACACAGGCCCCAGCTTTCATTTTTCACTGCAGCCTCACTGTGCCTGGACACCTTGGCATTCCAGCCTTTCCAAGGAAGATTAATGAGAGTCTCCTGCTGGAGCTGGCACCAGCACACCTGCTCAGCTTCCCAGAGCCAACCTGACAGAGGTTTATTTAAGGACTTACTATGTTATATAAACTGGTAAATCAAACAGATGCTTTTCTTGTGACAACAGATAACTGAACTATTAGTGGATGGCAGGAGGCCACAGCTAGAAAAGCGTCTCTCTCTCTCTCCAGAACCTGTCCAGCCCTGTAAATAATGCACAGAAATTCTGCTCCTTGCACTGTCCCACACCAAAACGTGTCTGGCACTTCCTGGCAGCTCCTCACAGGAATTACCACCATACCATTAAATAAGGAGTCTGTAAATGATCCAGGACAACATGCAGACTCACCTACTGTGGTAGAAGAACCCTTGTGTGTGAAGAAAGTGGTGTGGTACTGTTTGATCAGGGAAGGGCTTGAAGCCCATCAACAGCAGAACAGAACATCACTGGCAATTCAAGTCTAAAACCTGCTCATCGCATCCTTAAAACTGTCATAAACACAAGACCAAGAGACTCCATCTTCTATCCAAATATATGTACAAAAATGCCAGAATTTAAATCATCTGGACCACTGCAAATACTTTACCCCAAAACTTCGTAGCCAAACAGAAAAGCACATTCAGACCTTCAGTCAAAACCAGCTTGATGGGTCTCAGTCTTCTTCCAAAGATAAGGAGACACCTCATCACAGAGCCCATTACTGACACTCCTACAGCCTGGAAAGGTGTTCAGAATTATCTGTCCCACCTGTGGCTCAGTCACACCAGTGATTTAAATGGCCTCATCCTGGCACCTGAAACTGATCTGCTTTCAAAAAGATTTCAGTCACAGGTGTCTCTCTGGAACATTTCTGAGCCCAACTGTATCTGTATTTTTGAAGTGAGAGCTTGACATGACTGATACTATAATGACACTCAACAATGCTGGAAAGATATTTTAATAGTCGTTGCACGTGCAAAGGTCTCTTATCACAGAGACATAGTTCTGTTCGCAGAATTTTTTACAGAGCTGTGTTGAAATAAAACTCAATCTCCAGGAGCTGCAGTTCAAATCCAACACCTGACCTTATCACACGAGGTGTTGGATAATATATTGCAATCACAGCTCTAGCTGTGAACCAGTTTTCCTCTTCACTTTAAGCCACTAACTGAATCAAGCCAGACAAGTTCTCATCTTGGCACCTGTGAAATTCTCAGTCATTATCATGTGTGGTACTCAACAGAGGATTTCCATTAGCAGAGTACAACAGTTCTCAAAAAAATGACAAGAAGTCAGTTGTTTTGTTCAATAAAAATAGCCAGAATAGCTCAGAACTCCTCCTACAGTCACTCTTCCATCTGGCTCCACCAACTGGAAAAAAATACCTAACTGTGCTAAGCTACTCTCTGCAATTCAAGTCCTTCCTGTGAGAAAGAAGGACAGTAGCCGAACTGTGCAACAGAAATAAGAAGTATTCTGTTAAATGGCCATTCCCAGCATCCTTCAAATGACATCTTTCGACCAGTCTAACCCTGCAGGGTCATAAAGCTAAAGGACAGAGGAAACTGGTACAGTCCAAAACCTGCCAAAATAAACTTTCCACATCCATAGGTACATTTAGTAGCTCTATGTGCCCAGTTTCCTCCATGCACAGTGAATTCCTCCATTTGCCCATTTAATGGGAAAGCAAAGGGCTGGAGAAATGTGGAAGGGAGGATCAGGCTGCAAATGGAACAACTGCACCACTGTGTCAGGAAAAAACAAATCTTTGCTTAAAGACAGCTCTGAATCCTGTTCCTGTCAGTGTTGGGACATTCTTTGCTCTGCTATCACATCACCTATAGTCTAATAGGTGACCCAAACACCTCCAGCCAGGAGCTGGGATAACATCAGTGTGCCTGAAGATTTCCCAGGGAATGCAAAATACAGAGGGATCAAGAGAGGGAATGTGTTTCAAATGAGACATGCTTCTAAAATCACTAAGATACAGATTCTGCAGACAGAAGTTATTCTGGTCAGCTGCCTGTGAAAATATGAAGTACACTATCCAAAGATGCCAGAGACCTGAATTTCTGCAAGTTCAAAACCATGAATGAGAAAAATCTGATTATTATAGAGACCACAACACTACATTCAGACCTTCAGGGCTGTGTCAGATTATTCCCACTGTCTCACTTATTTACTGAACTGGACAATGCATCTTATTTCACAGGCACAGTGTATCTCTTACCTGGAACTCAGGTGGATACCGTTAAAATCCCACAGAAGGGATACTTGCCTCCTAAGTAATCTACTTTTGCATACAAATGAGGGTATGGGAAACATCACTTAGAGGTGAAGTTTCAAAAGGCAAGCATGCCTTGGTGTTTCAAATGAACCCAGCCAGACTGGAACCAGAGGGATTTCTTCAGAGCTTGACCCCAAAGAATCTGTTTCTAGTCCTTAAAGCAGCTGCAGCTGCTGAAAACTCAGCTTCTGCTTTTTCTGGCGCAATCGCTTGTGCTGGACATGCTGGTGCTCCCACATCCTCTACCACGGGTCCATCTGTACAGCCTGGGGAGGGTCCAGGGACACACACACACACTCTTCCAAAGCCAAGAGGAGAAAAATTCATTTCCCTGACACAGGAATGGGGCTGCTGAGCCAGAAGACTTCCAAACAATGCAGCATCCTCCATGCAGCAGAAGCAGGATGGGTTAAGGATGACAGGACACAGGAAGAAGGAAGGGAAGACTCCAAGTACACACTGCTGGCCTATCCAGCAGCAAAAATGCTGCTCCTGTGCACAGTTATGGCCTGAACATTCTCACCAAAGCTGAATCTGGTTTCTAAGCCAACCAAACCTGTACTTTCCCAGTTATTCCCACTGCAAAACCCAGAAAATCCATTGAACAATTCCTCCTACAAAGTCTTTCTACAATTCTTCCTCAGACGCCTGAGCCCAACTCATTTAGCCTGACATTATGCATTCAATTTTGAAAGCTGCAGAGGGGAAATGCTCTGCTCGTTCCCCCCACCCCATGCTCAGAGCCCATCAGAAGAGATTCTCTCTGCCTCACTTGTCATGCAGGACAACTGGATGCTCAGATGAGTTTAACAAAAATGTTAGTTATTTATTTAGGCCCTGATCCAGTGGAGCACATGCTTAACTATAACCAGGATGTGCAGCCCGTTGACTTCAAAGGAACTATTCCCTCTGTCTAAACTGTAAAGTATCTGCACAAGTGCCTGGTGGACTCCAGAGAATACAGAGGAGGAAGCAGGGTTTGGGGGAGCTGCACACACGTCTGTGGAGGAGCTTTCTCAGGAACTCTGCTGGCCTCATGCCCTGCTCATCAGCTCTTTCACTGAACATCACCAGAATCCAAAGGATAGTTTGCAATGGGGCTGTTAACACAAATCTAAGACAAGAGATTATTACAATCAGGATGGCAGTTTATGCAAAAATATGTATTTCTACCTATATTGTTGGCAGAGAAAATAGGTGAAAGGGATGAGTAATATTAAACTGCAATACAGGTATTTGCTGTCTCAAATTGAGGGGTAGGAAGTAGTGTTTTTCTAGCACAACAAGCATCCACATTACACCATAATTATGTGCTCATTTTAATTATTCAGAGATCACTTCTATAACAATGAATACTTCATTTATATCTTAAAGGATGCAAAAAACTTAAAACACCATGGACTTGCTACTCAAAATTAGTGGTAATTGTGGGGAACATGAGACTTGCATTGTATTGTGAGGTTGAGCTCAGGTAGAGGAAAAAAGACTATTGTCCCTACAACATCCTTTTTCTTGCTTTATCTGATGTGTTTGACACATCACTAAGTTCAGAGCTCCTGGGTGCAAAGAATTCTGATCAAATATTTCTACAAAGATCATTTCCCATCTGAAATAAATGCAGGAGTTTTCAAATACACAAACAAATCAGGAATGACACCCCTCCTCTATCTCAGTTGTGACAGAGAAGAGGTGTTAAAGTGGTTATTTCCTCAGGCAAAGAGAGAGAAAATTAATTTAGTTTATGGTATTTCTCTCCCCCCTTCTTTAGGAGATAACTCCCTCCCCACTGCTGACACACTGTCTGCTCCTCTCAGATTGCTCAGCTGATTCATCCCTAACTGCACACAGAGCACCTGAGCTCAGCTGTGTTCTCAGTTCCACACCTTCTTTTTCCCAGGAAGGAGGGCTCCAAGACTTCCCCCACTTTTTCCACTCCTAGCAGCTGGTGTGAGAACAAAGCACCCCCTGTGCTACAGCCGCGTCCTGACCCTGACTGTGACACAGAGCAGCGACCACAACTGGGACACTTCGGCTCAAGAGTAAAGATGCTTTTGTACAACCTTGTTAAGAATGCACACAACAACAGAGATCACTTTCATCTGAGCTATCTGAGCAGCAAATGTGTCCTCTTTGTCTTAGATTTCTGCTTGACCAAATAACCCCATCACTGACCGTGGGCCTTACTGGTTGAAGTAACTGATAAATCAGGTCTTCCCATACCTGGTCACAAAAACAGCAGCATCCACAGGAGGGGTGTCATCCCTAGCACCAGGAACCTGGTTGTTACCAAGGTATTTTGCCCCACCATATTCTTCATTTTGCCACTGACAGAAGCTCTCCAGAGATCTCTCTCCGTGATGCCCAATGGACAACTTTGCCTTTGGGGGGGGAAAAAAAAAAAAGATACAAAAGGAGAATTGTCAGCTACGGCCTTTAGACAAAGCATCAGACCTCTCCAGAGTCTGGTCTGCAGCTACAAGGAAACAGATTTACCAGGAAGGATAAATAAAAGGATTCTGGTTCCTTCCACTGCCACAGCCCCTGCACTTCCCACCTTTAACACTGCCTGGTGAAAGGGAACAGGCAACTCCTCACAGTTCCTGATGCCCCACATCCCCCTCCCACCCTGTGGTACACCAAAATGCAATTCCAGGAGCAGGGGAGAAAGGAGTTGGAACTCACAGGGCGATTGTGAAGCAGGACTAGTTTGGTCACTCGAATGTTGACTTTAATTCCAAGGCTTTGATGCTGGAACATGTTGTACACCTGTCAAAAAGCAAAGAAAACATCCACAGCTTATTAGTAGCAATATCAAGACCTAGTAATAATTGAAGAAACTAATTGTGACTAAAGTTAAGACATTTCACCTTCTAAAAATTGACACAAAAAACTCCCCCAAAGGGACTGTGCTACTACACTCAACAAAATAAAGAATTTTTACGAGTTACTGTGCAAAGGAGAAAAATATTCCAAAGGAACTCTAAAGTCTCAGGAACATGGACATACATTATGAAGCATCCAACTAGCATGGATCTTCAGCATTTAAATATCAAGATATCTGAATGCAAGATGAAATAATAGTGTGTTTTAGACTTCAGGAAATAGAATGGAAAAGCAATTTCCCTCTGTTATTTTCATATCTTATATAAGAGAATAGTAATAAGGCAGCACATAATGACACAAGCCTCAGGAAATACAAAAATAGCACCGGAAACTACCTTACTACTTTCTCCAGATTTTGCATTCCAGCTCAGATACTTCACCTCATTTTTATAGGTTAGAATATAAGATCTTAATTGATGCCAGAATTTTATTCCATCCCCTTCTCTGTGTACAAATGCTTCAACTAGACAGTATCGAAAAAGGTGAGGGAAGGGTTTATATTAAAAAGGTGTAAAATGCCACATAAAAGGCCTTGGATGAATATTGTATCCCCTACTTAGTCAAATAAACCAAAATCAAGACCAGTGAAGAGAGACTTCTGACAAATGGGAGGCAGGCCTGGCCCCAGGTAAGCAATATTCCTTCCTCACAGCTACAAGCATCACCCAGGCTCAGTAACTTCCTACAGCAAACCCGAGACATCAGCACATCTTGCACATCACGTTTTCAACGCGTGGTATTTTTCCCGTTTGTGCAAATACTCAGGAATGTGCTCAGTGGAAGAGCACTTTGAAGCTTTCCAGTGTTTGGGCCTGGATTTAAGCACACATCTAAATGTTTCCTACAATTTAGGCACAGATTGCAAGACAGAGCTACTCAGTGTTTGACCCAGTGACCTGCAGCTGAGCACAATGAGCCATTTATCTTCCCTGGGGCGGGTGTACAAGTGCACACAAGGGCTGGCACTATTTGCTTAGCCTGGGGATGTGTTGGTAGAGCAGCTTAGGCCTCTCACTACAGACCTGGGGGGAATAAACTTGACACTTGCAGAGAAGGGTTCTGACAGATGACCCCTGTGTAAGTGGAGACCTGGATGTTCAGGTGGGAGGGTCACTGGGGCACCAGGCTGAGGGAGTCAAACCCTGCTGCATCACTGCAGAGGCTGACAAACACTTCCCTGGGATGGACGGATGGGTGGAGGGATGGATGGAGGGAGGGATGGATGGAGGGAGGGATGGATGGAGGGAGGGATGGAGGGATGTCTTTGGTTTCCCAGCTCTCCACTAGCTCTGGCCATCCCATGAAGTTCCCCCTCATGAAATGAAGATAAGTCCATCAAACAGGTTCTTGTCACTGAGCCTGGTGGTGCTGGTGCTTGGCTCCCTCTCAGAGCCGTCAAGTTGTCTCCAGACCTGGCACGGACACATCCAAACACTACCAACTTCCAAGGGTGTTTTCCCTGGCAAAACTTGCCCACCAAGCATTGGCTGAGAGTTCAGAATGTCATCTTGAAAACTGTCAGTCCTTCCTCCTTTTCTCTGGTGATCTCTGTCCTAAGGATAACTCTGACTGCACTTTTATTCCCATCCACCAGCGATCTCAGAAGAGCTCAAGCAGCAGCAGTTGGACACGAAACCAAAAAAAAAGTCACTGGGAGTGCAAGAGCCTCCACTTTGCTTGTTTATTCAAGCTTTGTTTGCTTATTTTCTTAAATGAAGCCCAGAGGAGCCCCAGACTGATGGCAGTTTGTGTTGCCTAGAAGGAACATTAGCCTTTCCCTCAGAGAGCGAGATCACTTAACAGTTACAGACAACACACACTTGACTTCGAGAAAATTTAATTTGCCAATTAAAATAATTAGCATACAGAGAAAAAAAAGATACGTTAAAACAACACCTTCCCCTCACCTCATCTTTACTCCTGCATTCCTGACTCCTTCCCCCTCACCCTGAGCCATGCAGGTGGATGGGGAATAGGGACTGTCCTCGGCCTGTAACAGCTCTCTCTGCTGCTCCTTCCTCCTCACACGTTTTCCCTGTTGCAGTATGGATCCTCTCCATAGGCTGCAGTTCCTGTCAGCAGAACCTGCTCCAGCACAGGCTCCTCTCCTCAGGTCACAATGTTCTTCAGGGAACACCTGCCCCACCATGGTCTCCCCTCAGGCTGGAGGGCAACCTCTGCTCCAGCACCTGGAGCTCCTCATCTTCCTGCTCTCATCTGGGTGCTCACATGGATTTTTTTCCCTCTTTTGAACAGTTTTTCACAGAGGCAGCCCCAGCCCTCCTGACAGGCTCTGCTGTGCCCTGTGGTGAGGGCTGGAATCATCTGTGTCTGGCATGGGGCAGCTCTGGGTCTCAGCCCCACTGCCAGCTGCACCCCTACATTATCGTCCTTTCAGAGGGAAACTTCTCTCAGATCACGGGCTTTAAGGCCAGAAGGAATCCCAGGGAGAAGGCAAACAGATTTGGAAATGACTTGATAAAATAAATATGAGCCTGATATAGCTCAGGGTGTTCCCAGACAGAGTTTAAACCAGGCCGTGCCAGGTAGGCTGTGCCCAAAGGAAGCTGCATCACAGAATCCAGCTGAATTTAAAATAAAAGAATTCAAATACACAGGTTTTTCCTACTAAGAATGGAATTCCATCATGGCAACAACAGCCTTCTGCCTTTCTCACCCAGCCAACAAGGAAACCAAACCCCACAGACTCAGCGTGTCCAAGCTGTTCAACACCACATCCAAGTGTCCACTAGCAGCACGTGCCAAGTGAGGTGGCTGGGATAACTGGTACCAGGGGATGAGGAATGGGATTTCCCCCTGCAGATGTTCTCAAGATTTCCTGCTGCACAGACAGAGAGTGACTCACAGACACCTCCCTGCCCACTCCCAACACCGTGGGCCACCCTTCCTCAAGCCTGCGATTGCATCACACCCTTCAGGCTGCTGTGACTACTTCCAACAAGGGAAAATTAAAAATATTTGGGGTGGTTTAGAACCTTTTAATAAAATAAGGCAGCTAGGAACATAAGTGTCAGCTGCGTGAAACCATGCCATGGAACCAAATGCAAAGGTTACTGATTTAAGACATCACCACAAGTTGCAGAAAGCAGCTTGGCTGAAACAGAAATGGAGGTTCTGGATCACTGGGATGAAAGGAAGGGATGGGAAAAGTGGTCAGTGTGACTGAAGTGTTGTGGGTGCCCTGCTGCAGGTGAACTTCTACACTTCTGTACTGACTTCTCTGTGAGGAGTCATCAAAAGTAGAGTGAGCTCTGGAAACAGGAGATATGGTAAAGAACCATACAAAACAGAAAAAATGGAAGGGAAAGGGCAGTAGAACAAGAAGAAGAAGGAAGCCTGTCTCTGGCATCTCCCCCTTCATCTGCATTTGTCTGACAGAGCTCTGCTGTACAGAATGCCCTAAAGAAAACAGGAAAGCTTGAAGGCTGGACCATCCTCCTGTGTTTGCATTCCTCCTGCCTTTCCTTCTCCTCACAGCTCTCACATGGAAGGGGCAGAACAAATGCAGTTTTGGCAAAAGCTGTGCAGGCCTGCCCCAGCACGCACAAAGCAAATGCAGACATAAGGAATTGGGCTGAGAGAGGAACTAAACTACATCGTTTTAATTTTTTTTTTAATTCTCAAGAGCTTCCTCTGCAGGTGGACGGTGGGAGGGAGACGTGTGTGTTTCAGATGTTTTGGAGCTCAGAACAGCAACCCTGAGGGTAAATTGAAATTTTTTTCCCCTTTTTTCTTCCCTAAGCACTGCACTCAAGCAGAAGCCTTCCCATTGTCTTGGCTGCTGGATGAGGTTTGGACAGCAGAAGCCTTAGTCAGGTTACTGAGGTTGTCTTTCTCTTGTTTTGAAAAGTGCTATAGGATTTCTAACACCCACGTAAAGCCAAGCTTTCAAATTACTCCTTTAAACATAATGAAAAAGAACATATTCATAGCTCTTTATAAGATACAGTTGACATAACTCTCTCTCCTGGGGCTCCTGGAGCGAAAAGAGAACTCTGTAGACAGTGATCAAATACTCAGATCCTTTTCCCTTATGTTCCCTTATGTCCCCGTTCCCATCATGAAAATTCCAGACCAGGGTAAGGGAGCTGATTATCAGTGGCAGCTCTGGAGCCTTTATGTGCCAGCCCCCAAGAGCACAGACATATAAATCCATCAATGCAAGCATGATAAAAATGATTTTATCTGCTTTTTTAACATAAAAAAAACCCTCACAGGGGAAATCCAAAATGAAAAACAATCTGTGGAGCGTAAAATCAGACTTCAGAGAGTAAAACAGTATCATTCCTAAAGAACAACATAAGAATTTTTCCTCTTAATGACATCCAAAAGATCACTAACTTCAAGTTCCTGCTTGCTGCTGCAAAGAGCTTCCCCAGTAATCGCATGGCTTAGCAACAGCTGCAGGAGAACTGACACTCACTGCAGAAACTCTCCCTCCACACTGCACTCTCAGAGAAAAAGGCAAGCTCCAAACCAAGCCACAGTTGTAATTTATTCCAAAACCCAAAAAAATGCACTTAGGGGACAAAAAAAACCCCAAACCAACTCAACTCCTTTTTTTTTTAGGTTTTCAAACCCATAGAAAGCAGCTGTTAAATGACTATGTTGTGGTCTTGGAAATTCAGAAATTCAGACATCTCAGTCCCTAAATGCTCAGAGGGTCAGTCTGGGTGGGACTTGGTTTGCAAAGTCAGCTCTGCACAACTGCAAGGAGCCAACATCCACAACGCACTGCTCAGGGACTGGCTGAAAACAGTCACTCCTCACCCTCAACAACACAACAGCCATAGACAGGACCTTCCAAAGGGTCTCATCCTCATTTATCACCATTTGAACCAGTTACTTCATTCTCTCCAGAAAGCAGAAAACCTAAACCATGAAGACCAGACACAGCGGAGGCCAGCGCAGCTCCTAGAATCTCCATTTTCCTTTCCTGGTCACTTCTTTCAGATCAAAAGCAAACACAAGAGCAAACAAAAGCATAAAACTCCTGCAAGAACAGAACATTCATCCTAACAGCTCCTCATGGATGAAATGCAACGAGAAATTATAATTGCCGGATGCAGATTAATAGAATGCGTGAGCAAAATAAGCACGTTTTTAAGCTTGATTTACCACAAAGGCACTTGGGTTTGGAATTTAGAGGAAGTTCTAAACACCAGTGACTACAGAAGAAGGACATGAACAGGAGATGTTCTCAAGCCAAAGGTGAGGACATACAAGAACTGGAATGCAAACACTGCAACAAAGCTCAGTAACAAGGGAGTTTAACTTAGAAAACATCAGCGCCTACATTTAATAGGTAGTTTTGCATTTGCTCTGCTGGTATCCCTCTCCCTGTCCATGTCCTTCCACTCCTCATGCCCACAGTCCCACTGCCTTGCTAAGGCTGCAGCTGTGCATGGTGGCATTTGACAATAACTTTATCACCTGTTTGGAAAATCGTGCTGAATCAAACACCTTGCCAGAAAACAAGAAAAGATTTCTTTTTAGCTGTGGTGATTTAAAAAAAGCCAACTCAAATCCCTGGAGCCCTGCTTGCTCCTACTCATACATTACAGAGTACTTTAGAGGGAAATTCTTCCATGATCTTGGAAAAATCTGTCTTATGATTTCAAATATTAGTTTAGCAAGTGGAAGAGGCTGCACCTCCACAGTGACATTCACAAAAAACCAAGTACTTTTAATGTGAGTCTATTCTCTGTTCCGGGGGATGGAACTGCAAAATAACATTAAAAACACAGCATTTGCTACATGAAGTGCTACCTGTTATTTCTGGGTTCCAAAATGGGTTCACTGTGCTTTTTAGCTGTTATTCTAGAGGAGGGTGGTGGGGTTTTTTTCTCTAAGATTCTCATTTATCAAGGGAGCAATAAACCCGTATTTTGCAATGCTGACTTTTTTCCCCTTTAGAATTTCTTGTAACATAAATAGATATTAAATACTTTAAGGCAGATCACTTTATTTAAAATGTCTATAAATATAAAATGCATTAATAAGACCTCTTAATGCTTGTTTTGTGGTTTGACAGTAAATGTAATGGCTTACAGAGAGGAGTTAAGTTAATATACCCCTGACCAGTAATGTTCTATTTGCTTAAATGCAAGCATCCAAGCCAAAATTAACATTCTGGTTTCTTTTAGAGGCAGCCTGCCATCCTGCAGTATAGCTGAATAAGCACTGCCTAATATCATGGGGCAAATCCTGTCCCCCAGCTAACAGTCACCCAAGGCTGACAGGGAGGCAGAAAATAAAGATCCCAAGCAGTGGAGAGCTTGGCTAAGGCCTCCCCAAACCACAGGATTCTCTCTCTGAAATATATTTTCCTGAATTATCCTTCAGTTTCTTTTCCTGGGATGAAGGTCAGCCTTCATTACACAAATGTAACATTGAAACCCTCTTTGATTTCCCTGAATTTCACCTGGTGTTATCACCACAGAATAAAGGATTTATGCAATGATGCCATCTGTGTGCTTGCCTATCATTATTCCTCACTGTCTTTTGGTCTTGCCAGTCACCCACAGGCAGTTTCCTTCCCTTCAGAGGCCTGAAAAACGTTCCTAAGAGCGTGGGAATGTAGGTGGCCAAGGGAGAGACTCTTCCACTGCCCCTGTGAAGGCTGAAAAGCTGAAACATGAATTCAAATCCTATCAGACATCAGAAAAAACTCACACAAGTGAGCCCCCAGGAGCAATGACTTAACAGTGGGAAGCATTTCAGCTGGACCTTGCACCTGAGGAGATGTCACATGAACGTGTTCCTCATCCAAGAGTCCTCTTCCATGTGCCCTCTCTGGTGTCTAATAAAGGGGTGAGCTCACAACTACAGCATCAGAACTGAGCTTAAAAGCCCATCAGCCTAATCCACTGGAAACTCAGCTTCAATATTTGTTTAATAAATGGGTTTAGAGAACCCAACCCATCTATCAGCACCTCCCCACACAGATTTATTCACACCTGGCAAGCTGATGTTGCTGAGATGTTCTGCAGTACCTTGGCCTGGACAGACAACAGGATTCAAAGATCCACAGCCATCTTTTGTTTAAGACTTGGTCCATCAGTCTGTTCCTCCCTAACAAACTCCACAGGCTGAAAAGGCTACACAACACAGAGAACCTCAATGGCCGCAATGGAATCACTGAACTATTGGCATGACGATCATCAAAAGTAACTGCAGAGCCACAGTGGAGCCCCATCAAGTGACAACTGTCAGGGCACACTGGGAGGCAACATAAAAGGTAGAGGAAGGGACACAGAAAAGCAGCTCATTAATGGAAAAGACTAATCAAACTCCCTACTCAATCAGCAAAGCATCTCCCTCCAGGAGGGCTCCCTCACACCAGTGCTTGATGAAGGAACACAAAACCTCTTAAAAAGCTGTTGTTCCATAGCTGGTTTATGCTGAGCATCCATCTCTTCACTGGGAAGCATGACCAGGCAATTACTGCTCAGGACTGTTATTTTTTCCCAAGCCAATTTGCTGCTCATAAACACCAACAGAGGCACAGTGAGGAGAATGAACTGTTCCTGGATGTTACAATAGCATGGGCAAAGGAATATGAGCTTCCTCCAAGATTTTCTTGTGCAAATGCCTCTGCAAGGACCCCTGCAGCCTCTGAGCAGAGTTTTCCATGTCCACATCCAATTTAGCCATTACATCCTTACTGGCACTGCCAACAACTGAGTGAACATTCCCTGTGGGAGGCTTTGTGTTCCCTTATCAGCTGAGACAGAAGGCCCCACTACAGGGACAGCTCACAAATTAACACCCACACTTCCCACGAGCCTGCAATTTCCAAAGGTTCCCCTTACTCCCAAAAGATATCCTTAGGATTTCCAGAATGATTTTCAAGCCCATCTCCATCAACTACTCATAGGTATGATCAGCATTACTTTATGCAGCCCCAGAGGTGCTGGGGTGAGAAGAGTGGGCTCAGCTGGCAGCTTGGTGGTAAGTTCGCCACGTTTTCTACATCAAGGGAAGCAGCCATTTTCATTGTGTAAAAATGAGAGATAAAAATTATTTTGGACTTAAAGCCAGGTTTTCTGCTGGAAATGAATATGACTGCTGGCTTCAACTGCCTGTAACAATGACTCGTATCTCTTGTGAAACAGGTGTGCCATAGGAATCTTTAGGAACCCAAGAAACATCGTGTCAGACAAGACCATCTGTCCACTGTGGATTACCCTCCTCCAAGGTAAGCCACAGCAAAACCCTGGTAGCTGTTCAGAAGTGGTGTTTTCTAATTCCTAAGTGAAAACTTGCATTTTCAGTTTTTAAAAATGGGTTTTAATTATGGCAAATACCAAGAATCAGACAAATGGAGAAGAGGCACACAACATAAGAAAACCAAAACCTTTTCTTGTACCTGAAGGTCAAAACAGTTCTTGATTTCCACTGTCAAGTCAGCTTTATCCTACTCTGGATATCTCCTGCTTACTCTTGTTTCCCCTTTTGAGAGTGAAGTGCCTACTTACCATATTCATAACTGTGAGGATGAACCTTTGGGCAGCCTCTGCTCCGTGGTACTGCACCATGTCAGCATCTGCCACCACCAGGGTCTCCACCGTGTACTCGCTGGTGAGGCGAATGGCGTTCCTCCTCTCCCGCCAGTCACTCGTGAACTTCGCTTTCTTTGGTCTCTTCTTTTCTGAAAAGTCAAAATACCTTTTAAGGCTGGCAGATCATAATAAAACACTCCCACCCTTTCTAACAAACATTCTCGTGCATATTCAGGTTGTAACAACCTTTAAACCAAAGTGTTCTTAGCTGGTTAAAGAAGCCACCAAGAGGTTCCGTTGCAGGTACATCTGGGTGCAGAGAGCAGCAGATGATGTGAAAAGAGGGAAGAAGATGGGAAAAAAGATAAGTTCAAGAAAAGAAAAGATTTACTAATTCAAATCAAGACGTTCTGAGTAAGTTAAACCTCCCTCCCTCCCAACTAAAGGACTGATGTATTAATCATTTGTCTTCTTCTAAGCTGAAAGGTGAACTGTGTTTCACAGGCAGATGTGCAAAGCAGCTGAGGCATGACCAAAGGAAAAATTAAGTTCAGATATCAAATCAAACTGATCACTTCACTGAAGCCACAAAATTGTGTTCACGCTTTAAATTGTAAAATGAAAGAGACACAAATGAAGTCATTAAAACAAATTTATTCTTGCAATAAGAAACAAACTTCCAAGATTCACTGAAATTCTCTCTGCCTACTGTTCAGCCTGCGATACGCTATGGATAACACACTGACACTGTTATTAGTGCTGATATTTTCCTGTGGGAAAGGGAACAGAACACACAAGTCCTGAAACAGCACAAACACAGCATTCAGTACAAAATCTGACACGGGACAAACCCTACTGGATGATCAGACAAACCACTCTTATGTCACACAACATGTGCTGCTCATTCCCCAGAGCAGAGCATCACTTTTTAATTTTCTCTAGATTTAACCTGAGACCCTCTCTGAGCAAAGCAGCAGCCAGAGCTGAGCTGGTGTTCACTGATCCTGATTTTCCACTGCCTGTTTACCAGCTCCCTGACATAATTCAGCTTGAATTTCCCTTCTTTCCCAGATCATCAGTTTTCCCTGACTGATCCTCCTGCACTCAGGGTGACAAACTCCATCAGCTGCAAGCCCCCCAAAGCCTACCTGAAATGGACTCCTTGCCTTCACCCATTCATGCATTTTCTGCCTTGTCAATGTGCACATTTCCACATGTCCATCCCATCTCCTCATTCCCGGTTTCCTCGCAGTCAACCAGTACAACTCTGCACGTGCTTTTCTGCCCAAGGCATCAACTGTCAACACTTGGTACATATTTAAAACTGAGAAAACAACCATGAAATTTGATTTGATTTTTTTTTTAAAGAGAGTTTGGAAATATCCCCCTGGGTCTAAAGAGACAGACAGAAGTCTATGGACAAGAAACAAAAATGAAAATGTGGGGTGATCATAAATAATGGAAGCTACATGCCAGCAGCAAAGATGAAAATAACCAAGTTCCAAGGCCTGTTTTCACATGAGCTGCAGGACAGCTATAGAAAAGTGCACAATCATGGTAAAGCTGCCCCAGAACAGAGGATCTCTACAATAAAAATAAAATAAATAAAATTTAAAAGATTGACTAGACAAGAAAGAAGAGCTGAATGCACCTTTGATTTGCCAACTATGAGATGGAGATAACTTCACCACACTCCTGTGGAACAGCTCACATGTTTGTGTGTTGTTTTATTCCTTTCATTCCATTAATTTCCCATCTCTCCCTCTGCACAGCAGCACATCTTTAGCTACAGGTCCTCAACATTATCATTTAAATACCAAGGAGAAATCAAAGAAAAAAGAAAAGAAGGTGAATTCTTTCAGTAAAAACACTGACATTTTGGGTCCTGCTGCTACCAGTCAGAACCTTTCTGAAAACAGCAGCACTTCCCCATCAAATTCTTATTTTGGCAATCCCCTAATAAATGTTTTCAGGTGGTATAAATCTCTTACCATGGAAAAGTTGTTCTTATGGGGGGCTAAGCCTGGATTCAACTAAGCCTCAGCCTGACATCGAATGAGCTGTGTAAAAAGGTTTAAATGGAAGGAAAAGACCAGAGTTCTCTGGGTTTTCACTTAAACATCTCTTTTTTAGGTGGAAAAGAAGACATTTGTGTCAGAGGAGGAGCCCACTCCGCTAGACTGGAGCCTGCACTGCAGGGAGAAGAGGTCATGCCATGGTCATTTGCCAGTGTGGTCCCTCCTCCAGAGGCAGGTGAAGGAATTGGCACCTCTTTGCAGCTGAACAAAACTCTGCAAGGTGTGACTTTTGGAGAGCAGCAGCCTAAAGGGACTCCTGGCAAAGGGCTGGGCAGTCTTGGTTCACACCCAGCCTCTGGCCCCCTTTCCTGCTGTGGCTGCTCCCCACCGAGGGGCCGGGATTAGAGGATGTGTGTGGAAACCCAGCACCCCACAGGCTGCCTGGAAACACAGCCAGAGTGACCTGATGGGGAGAATCTGGGCTCTTGCTCTTACCCTCACCCTCACATTGTCCCAGTGTAAATTTACCTCCACTTAAAACAGGCAACAGGACTCGAGGGAGCCCACAAAGAGCTCAGGTGGACGCTGCTGAACCCTCCAGAACAGGCACAGCAACACCAGCTACTTCAAAAAGGAGAGGGAATGTGGGTGTCCCTTTTCCTTTTCAAATTTGTAGCTCCTCCATAGGGAAAATTATTTTATCCTTTCTGTCCACTTCAACAGTGGTCCCTCTTTGCATCCTCCTGCCTACGACAAATATTTTTCCAGAAAAATCAAGCACATGGAGAAAACAAGGCATTTGCATGGATGAACCATCACAAAGGGAAAGAAAATGCACATATCCCATATCACAGGTATTTGATGAAGAGAAAGATCCAAAACCAACAGAAAAAACCCTCATTAAGTGAATTTGCAGCTCATACCTGAAAGTGAGTCAATTTTATGGAGGTATCCAAAAAATAAAAATACCCCATCTCCAGAGCCTCACTTCAGTAACAAGTCAGCACAGAGAAGTCTCATTCCTGCCCTGCAAGATTTATGGACCATGGGCAGAGAATCCCTCCATGAGTACATGAAACCCCAAACTAAAATAAACGTCAGCCATTAAAACAAGGATTAAATGCTTGGTGGATGCTTTATTTGAACAAACTGATGTTAGAAATTTTGTGGTGCAGATGTTAAGTGTTAGTGTGAAGGCATAAGAGGCCATAAACCATGAGCAGAAGCTGTCAAAGGAGTTTACATTGCAGGGAGCACACAGCACATGATTTTAGGAGTCAGGTGTTCCCTGCTTAAGAGGTCAGAGAATTTCATATGAAATATGAGCTGAAACAGTCAATCTCCAACACAGCACGGACATGCTGCAGGTGACTGGGCACAAGGGACATTACTCTTTGGCCAGTCTCTTTGACAGTGTGTTACACGGTCTGTTGGGCCAAAAATTCCACAAAATTCAGGACTGTGAGGTGAAGGGAGAAGGGTGAAACACCCCCAGATCCTCAGCCAAAAATGGCAGTGACACTGCACAAGCTCATTAGGGTGACTTTCATTTACCCTTCCCTGGCTCATCACCTGCAAAGCCACATGATCACACCACATCCTGCAGTCTCTGAAATCTCCCTCGGAATGGGAAGAACCCGAGCTCCCACTGTGATCAGAAGCACAACAAGGCTCTTCTGAGGCCTCTGTAGAAAACTCCTGACGTTCAGTGCTTTTTATGGCAACTCAACAGATGTGCAATTCCAGAGCAGCTGCCCCAAATGACCTTTTCCTATTGCACACCAAAAGCACTGTCTAGCACTGTCTGGCTTTTGGCAGATTCTTGCTGTAAGTGCAGAGTCCTTTCCTGTTCCTCCTACCTCCCTTCCAACTGTATTTCCCAGACTCATCTAAAAGCAACCTCTTCTCCTACAGCCTTCCACTATTTTTTCCTGCCTAATCTTTCCCTTTGTAATTTTAGCTACCTCATTCTTGTTAAACCCACTGACAGTTTCTGGATGCTGTTCAACAAAAGCCACAAATAAAAGTTAAACTGCAGAGTTCTTTCTGCAAGGCCAGATTTCTCCTTAGAAGCTCTTTTCTACTGCTGCCTTAAACACCCTCTCCAGCTCTTCCTCAGGAGCCCTTTGCTCTCTTCCCTCCTCCCATGACCCCTTAACATCTCCATATACCCTCGATGGAGGGCAAGCTCTGTTTCACCATGTCCTGTTATTTCAGCAGCATAAAAAGGAAGAGGGTATCCAAGTGGGGCAAACAGCTAAAATTAATTCTCCATAAGCCCCATGAGTTTCCAGAGAACCTCTGACTGGTACTTACATTAGGCAGCTTTTATTAGCCTCACCTAAAAGTAAAAATCATCACCTCTCCAAAGCAAAACAGAAAGAAAAGGGAGATCCTGCACACAAACCAAGCCCAGAAATTAAAGAAAGGAAGTCCTTGAGGTGTATTTTTACTATTTAGCCTAAAACCCTATGTCAGTGCTGAATTATCAGAGGGACAGGATGCCACAAAATGTCCCTGGTACCAGCAGGACAGAAACACCTCTCAAAAGGTGATTAAATCAGACATGGAGCCCCCTTCACCTCTGCCAGGATGCAGCACAAGAATTATCCCTGTGCCCTGGCCTATCTCTACCAAAACCTTGGAATTTCAGATTCACCACAGCTAATTGATGCCAGTGAGTTGCCTGAAGTTCAGGAATTACAAATGGTTGCTCATTGAAAGAATAGCTGATTAGAGACTGAGAGCTGTCCTCTCTTTTTTAATGCCCTTAATGTTTTTCCTACCAAACTGCATCTCCTATTTCTCCCTGACTGCAATGGCAGACAAAATCAGGCATCAACTGCTAGGAAAAATTATTGCACAGCAGAATGATCCATTATTCTCTAACTCACCTTCCAAAAATGGTTTTGTTTTGCTTTGGGGTTTTTTTTGTTTATTTTTTTTTTCCCAAACAGCCACTTTCATACCAAATCACAAGTTCATGACTATTTCTCTGGCATAGCAGCAAACAAGAACTTGAGACCAAAGTCATGAACTCTGAGCTGCATCTCAAAACACCATAGAGATTTTACTGAGAGGATTGTTATCCAAGTTAGTCTGTGGCTTGGACACATCAGTTAAAACCTTATTCTTCTGCAAAAGAAACTCAGTCATCAACACAACACATCAGGACTTTGTTCTAATGGCAGGTCTGTGAGACAGGGCAGGATAAGCACCATGATCCCTGCTCAATGGTTCAATTTTCACCAGGATTTCAAAGATTTCCACCTCCTGGACTATGTGCACTCATCTCCCACAGAAAGGACACTTTGCTGGTGGCACAAACAAGGACTCATGGCAGATAAATGAGACAATTTAGTGGTACAGGAGCAGGCACGGTGAGCATGGCTTGGGCTATGGACAGTGATAACATGGAAGAAGCAAAGACACCTAAAAGATGAGCAATGCACCATAGTCCAGGAAGCACCTCTCTGCTTTTCTAGCCGGAATGACCATGGAATATCCATCAATATCCCCAGACAAGGACAGTGAACACTGACAACTGAGCTTATCACCACCTGCCAGGCTGGATTTCACTGGGTTCCAACAGAAACCAGCACTCAGCTTTATCGGGAACCAAACAAAGGAGCAGCACAGCTGCTCTGGAAGCGGAAGAAATCCATCCACTATGTCTATTTACACTTCCTCTTTGTGTCTCTTTTCCACCTTGACAGCAGAGGGAGAAGAACGTGGAGTCCCTCACACTCCTCATGATCCACACTGAGGGAATCATCCACAACAGACCTGCAGGAAAAACTCACTTCCAACAAGTGATGGAAAAGGACACTCCTGAATGTCAGACTGCTCCAGGAGGCTGCTGTTTATCAGCCATGAGGAAACATTCACAAGCTTGCAGGGAAAACCCAGACTCCCCATTTGGAAGAGCAGGGACCTGGAAAAACCAAGGGATTTACCCACAGAAGTGAGACACACTCCCATGGGCAAAGTGCTGAGCTCCTGATACAGGGAATCCTTCTGTGCTTGCAAACACTTAATCACATTACATCTTCTGTGGAGCCCATTGTTGAAATCCTGCTTTAATTCCCCAACAGCTGCTTCCTAATATGGACTAATACAGGTTGCATTACATCTCTCTATTTTTAGTGCACATGTTTTTGGCCATAACAACTGCTCTTTCAGGCCAAGTCAAACCTGCAGAGAAAACACAGCTAGGAGACAATGATTAAAGATGGGGAAATGCAACGTAGCAGTAACATGTGTTTAAGATTTATACCTGTTCAGGGAAAGCGTTCCCTACATTTGATACCTGAACACCAGCACTTACTTAAATTATTACCAGCTCTGATAAATTGTTAAAACAGGTTGCAAAGTAACAATGCAGAGAAGCAACACGTTGTTATTTTGTGAATTAAAATATTGATCCTCCTGTTATTTCACTGCATGTGCAGCACATTTGCATTAAAGGAAAACTGGTTCATTTAAACTGACAAAAGGGTTTAAAGCAAACCCACATTTAAGAGTAATTTATGAGGTCTATATCATAAACATGAAATAACAGCCTTTCCTCCAAAGACAAGCTGCTCTCTCTCATGCTCCTGGACTGTATTTTATATCAAATCTTTTCTATGTAAGGAGACTTTAATACATCACTGGAGACTTTTGAGAAAGTTGTAACAGAACTTACTTTTCCCAAAGAAACAGAAAGTTTTATGACGTGGTTAGAAGAGATTCCTATGCTTTCACAACATGGTTTGATTCTGTCTTGAACATCGATATTTTCTCAAAATCAAGAAAGATGGAAAAATTTTCCCATCCACAGACTGATGGCAAAGGAAACATGCAAAATACGTGTCCAAATCTCAGTAAATAGTTAAACTACTGTTGATCCATGATAGTTAACATAAATAATCCATTTACTGCAGCTGAGGCTGTAGTGCATATTGTCACATGGAAACAGCTTTATTGTATGTCACAAGGTCACAGAGACAGGGCACTGAAAGAAGCTCTACCTCAGGGGTTGGGCACTGCAAAAATCATGTATGATGCCTTAAAAGAGATCTTTCTCTCCTGCCTGGCTCTTCTGCAGGGAAATTCTTACTTGTATGTAGTAAAACCTGCAAACAAAACTCCCTTTGACTCCACTCTCTCCACAGCAAAAACACTTCTCCAGGACCTTTGACAAGGAAGTTGTCAGAGCTGGTCTTTAAAATGAGAGCAGGGCGTGACAGGAGGTTTGTGCAGATGCTGCCCAGTGCCCAGAGATGAGGAGTGTTGCACATCACTGCTGTGAAGATATTTCCCCTGTTCCCCACGACTCCCTGCTCCTGAGCAAGTGAAACCCAACCTTCCCTTCCTTCCCCCTCACTGCATGTGCACCTGGAAACCTTTTAATAGGTTTTCTGTTTGCCTCACAGGGGCTCATGTTCATGCCTGAGCAGAAATGTGCATTGTGACTTGAACTTTTTCTCTTGCTGGATGACAGGTGATAAAAATAAAACATATTCACAGATCATATGACTAACAATAGCACCTGGCCCATGGTGATGGGATTCCTCCTTTGCTGCTGGAGCACTTTGGAATTTAAACAAAGGAATTAAAACATCAGCCCTGGGATTTTTTTTTTTTTAACCCATTAGTAGACACTTTCAGGTTCAAATCTCAAGGATCCAGTCATGCAAAACCTTAAGTGCTTTCCCATTCTTGACTACAGCCAGATTAATCCTCTTATACAGATTATTCCAGGAGAAATTTGGCTCCCACAAAGTTCTCCTGCAGACCTAAAAATAATTTTGAGTGCTGCAGGACATGTTACACCACTCAGACTAAAGGAGTTGTTTTAGAGATTTTAACCAGCCCTTATCAAACCAGCCTGATGGCATTACCTGGCCCCAAGCCACCTTCCCTCTCCCAAGGCTGGGGTCTGCAGGGAGAGCACCACATTTCTGGGTGGAACACAAGGGCAATGCCCTTGGAAAGCTGTGCTCTCTGTCCCCTCAGCAGCACTTCCTCATTAAGTTCATTTTGCTTTCTTAAAGTGCTTTCCTGTTCCTCCTCCAAATACTCACAGCAGTCATTGCATTACTAAGCATCTTTGTTTTACAAGTAATTAAGTTCATTTATCACAGGAAATTTGCCACTTAGCAATTTAGCCCTATTTAAATTTTCATGACATGATCAATAATTAACATGAAAAATTCAGCTGATGTTTTGTATTTTGATTCCCAAATAACACCAGATTATGCCAGCTACCTGTGAATTACAAAGTTTAAAGAAAAAAAAATACATAGAGGTGCTTCTTGAAAATTGTGGTTCTCGGTATTCAGAAAATACAAGAACAGCAGCAAAGGACTGGAAAATGCCCAAGCATGGCACCTCTCATTTTATACTGCATTTACACAAACCTGTGTTTTACTGTCTATGTCATTCCACAATACAGGGTTTGTATCTAAGATGTCTGGTATAGGAATATTCCCATGTATTTACAACCTCCAATCTTTCCTGCCAAATTTTAGCCTGGGTGAGCTGAATTTTAAGCCAGGGGAAAACACCCTCTAGTACAAATCTGACCAGTCCATGTTGGCATCATTCTAAAGAGACCTTTACCCAGGAGAAACTCCGGAAGCACATCCCTAGATGGCCACTTCCACACAGTTTTATTAGAAATGGACCTTTTGTGTGTCAGAGAGGATTATTTTTTTTTTGTTTCTAAACCCCTTGTGCACAAAAGTTAATCCAAAGCAGACAGGAGTCAATTAGGTCATTAACGTGCTGAGCCTATTAACAGCCATGACTTACATTTCTGTCTCTCAACAATGACCAACATTCAGGGGTCTGCCTTTAAGTGGGAAAGCCCCTGAAAAACTGCATTATTTTAGGACAGGGCTATTTGGAGCAGCGGCTGTTTGCAGGAGCAGCACTGCAGGGGCTTGGCTCCCTCCTCAGCACAGCACAAGGAATCAGCACCCAAGGGATGGGAATTCTGTTCCCAGCTGTAGCAGTGGCTTCCCAGGAGGTGCCACTGGAAATACTCTTTTTGCAGTGTCTTCTTTTAGTATCTTCATGCTCACTCAGCTGCTCCTTCCCTTTGTGATCCCATATAATTATTGCCCAAATTATTGTCTCCCAAATTTCCTCCCTTTAGTCCCTCTTCTCAGGAAGGGAATTTCAGTTCTGTCAAGGACAGGGAGCATCCTGCCCCTAGAAAAAAGGTCACAAGGTTCAGTGGCAAAAGGATGAGGCTGATTTCCTGGACTGATTCTGGTTCAATCCAGATTTTAACTAATGGCTGTCTCATTTTACAGTGTAAGAATTCTGAAATGCATTTGCTGTGACCACAGGGCTGCAGCACCTACAGAACCTGGCTGGGAAATCAGAGCAGTGCTGAATTCTGATGTTTTCTCTGAAAAGAGACGTAAGGGATCTGTAACTGTAACCAGATCCAAGATTTCATTCTCAGAGCATCAGAAAGAAGATTGGCTTTGTCTGAACTCCTGAGAATGATAAACCTGCTGAACTATTAAGAGCTCAGCTCCACATAAGAGAACACAAAAGTCCTGGCTGCAGGATTTACTAGCAGCAGTGCCAGGGAGGACACAGCTTAGAAGCAGGCACAGGTTGTTCTGCTGGTGCACAGGTCTGTTTAAACACAAAAACTGAGATACAAAGTCTTACAGGCAAGCTTCAGGTTCCTGGCTGCCTGTTCCAGTGAGCTCCTTCAGGCCTCTTCCACTGCCGTTCCCACAAGGAAGCTTTTCTGTGCCTCCTGTTGCTGCCATGTCCAACAGCAGCCCTTGTCCCCTTGTCCCTGAGCACTCAGCAGGTTCCACCTCAGTGAGTTTCACTCCTGTATGCAGAAAAACTCCCAGCCCTGCTCCCCATTTTGCCCCCTTGGCAGCCCAGCAGCAGAACCCACTGTTTCATTTATGCAATCCATCCAGGAGAAGGCAGAAGCTGGAATATTGTGTAGTGGGGCAGGAAAGGAAGGAAAGGAACAGCAAATACAGGGGCACTGCGACCTAATGAAGAGATTTCACAAAGTTCATAAAAAATACCCCCTCTGCAACCCACCCAGACAGAATGCCAGAAAGGATAAAACTCAATTGCTTCAAAGAAGCCAAAAAAGAGTTTATACCAGCTGGCAATTTGACTGTGTGGCTTTGAAAGTGGGAGAAGACAGGATATGATCAATGAACAGATTTGGCAATTTTCTCTTGAAAAATGATAGCAGATCATAATATACAATATAACAGCTGTTTTATCAGATAGAGCTTAAGTTTGATGAGTCAAACACCAGACAAAAAAAGCAAAATCAAGCTCCTAGTTTAAAAAATCACCTTGCTGAACTACATCTGGTATTTCCAAATGCACATAAGCCCTTACAAAAGCAATTAAAAACCATAAAATAATACTAGGTCTGCTCAGTTGACCCTGATATGGGTCATGTGCTCTGCTAGACAGAAGTGAGAATGACGGCCTCAGAAGCTGAAAAAGAAAGCAAATTGTTTTTGAAAGAGAAACTGTGCATCTCTTCCATCTCCAGATATCCCTTTATCCTATTATGAGCTGGATCCCTGGAGTTGGATTCCACAGATGATGCTTCTGATTAAATTATATCAAAGTAGCTGAAGTGATGTTTTCCACATTCTGAGATGTGAGGATCACCATTCTATTGCTGCCTGCTCAGCACAACTCCAGTGGAAAGGAGAGAGGGAAGAGCCCCCCTCACCACTGACTTCACTTAAAAAAACCTGCACCTTTGCTAAAAACCCAGTGATTCCCTCCCTGAGCAGTGGTCACACTGCAAGTTTAAAGCAGAATTTATCATCTCACAAGTTCAACATTACAGCTCATGCCCTGACAACTTCATGTCTGTGATGTGACTCCTGCCTGAAGCAGCAGCAGGACTCACTCACACTTGTCATCCTTCCCCAGCTCCAGCTACCCAGCCACTGGAATTACAAAATACAAACAGAATTCCCACGGCTGGAGCCACTCCAAGCTCACCTGCTACAACCTTGCAGTGCTCCTCAGGGCCCTGTGGCTTGGTGGGATCAGGTTTGGTGGATCGTCTGCGCCGGATGAAATGTTCCTTCCCACTGAACGAGGTCTCAGATGCATTCACAGGTTGAATTAGCAGCTGCTCTGACCCAAGCTGGATGTAGCCAACCTGTACACAAAACAGAACAAAAAAAACCCCATCAGTTTGGTACCCAAACCTTGTCTATCAACCCAGGTCATTTCACTGCAATTATTTGCAGAGTGAGGAAATGAAGTGATCATGGTCGTGCTCAGCCCATGGAATACAGACTAAAGAACTTCATCTGCTTCTCTTATTTATTTTTATATCACTGAGCACTATTTAGAAACAATGCACTGTACATGCACAAAGGAAAGGTGGGGATTCCTGTCAACACCTCTGCTTTCCCTTCTTCCTCTCCCTCCAGACACAGCCCCACAAGTATGTGTGTTTTATGAGATGCTCAGCTCACATGAAGACAAATAAATCCTGTTAACAGAAATCTCTTCAAAATCACCTCTCCAACTGCCAGGACTGCCCTGTTATTAAATGACATTTATTATCTCAGAGAACAGAGGTGACACTGCTGCACACAGGAGGTCCCTGTGTGTACCCCCCTCACAAGGAACACGGAGTGAACTGATGCGAGTGTGACTTGCAGAGTCCCATGCATTTTTTGGGACCAAATACCTCTTCCTGAGTAAATTAACAGCCACATAGACAGCTCTGCTCTCCCTGCAAGCCATGGGTTGGGTTCCAGAGGTGAAGTCAGGAATGGACTGATGCACTGTCCCAGTGGCAGGATTTTCCACCATCCCTGGAATAAGTGACACAAGGAAGGCAAAGACCCTCCCTAAATAACTCCACAGGGTCCAGGTCAGAGCACTAAATCCCTGCCTTTCTTGCACCAAGTCCAGACCTTACACCAGGACTGGCAAGAACACCTTTGGAAGCCAACTTCTACCCCAGGAGAGCCCTCCTCTGCTCACTACCCAGAGCTTTTAAGGTTCTTTTATGCTTTTTCCACTCCTTTTCTGGCATGAAAAGAAGAGAGTG
This sequence comes from Picathartes gymnocephalus, assembly GCA_013390045.1. NCBI lineage: Eukaryota > Metazoa > Chordata > Aves > Passeriformes > Picathartidae > Picathartes > Picathartes gymnocephalus. Next base: position 228,900 of record WEKY01058987.1, on the reverse strand, counting down.
AAAGCAAAGTTATCACCTTAAAACTTAACAAAGCCTCCAGGTTTAGTAATCAACACTGAGGTTGTAACAATTTGCACAAGGTGAGTATTTACAATGAGGGGTTCTCACTTTTCATTGTACTAATCCAGTGATTATTTATATTGCAAGTAAAAGTCTCAAAACACAGCTCTGCCATGTACCTCCCCCTTGAGAGAAGTCTCCAGGTCTGATTTAACTTCTGTTAACAACACAAGGGCTCATCTGGCCTGCCAGGATTGTGCACCTGAGAGGTAAAGGTGCTTCCAGAGAGGTCCAACACCCATCCTATACATAAAAAGAGAGGCCAGGCTTTTCTGGTCCCCTCTCCCCACGCTCTGTGCCAGGCAGGCAACTCTCCAAAGAAATGCTCTGTACGTACATGCAAACGCTGTATGTTCAACAGCTGACTGCACTAATATGATTTATAATATACATTACATACATACTGTATATTGTACATTTCCACACCTCCCTGCCAAATTCGGTCCTCACGTACACCCAGGAAATCCCTTTGGCCCAGTATTTCCAGCAAGAGGAATTTCTGCTGGCAGAAATGAGAGCTCTCCTTTGACAGCCACAAGAACTGAACAGCATTCAGGGGAAACCAGGGTGTCTCAGGAAGGGTCATCGATTTCCAAAGAGCACTTGGGCAAAAATAAAACTGTAAAAGTTGCTGTCTCCACTGGCCATGGCTGCAAAGCCCAGCAGAGACAATCAGTCCCCTGTCTCTGAGGAGACAAGAGACACCTCTCTGGGGGCCTTCCAAAGGAGACCTTGCTCTTGGGGCAGGGGAATTGCTTAAGGATAAAATGCCTTGGCCCCTCCCATTTACACAGAAAACCTGACATTATTCCTTGGCCCTATGGAATGCTTACCAGTTTACAAGACCCACTCTGCCTTGGAGCGTCCAAAGGGCTGCCTTTTCATTTAAATCACAAGTTGGGCTTTGTCAGAATTGATTCAAAGACAGCAAAAGCTCTGGTGACTTGTTCCTCCAGCCTCCTTTATGATGTTCTCCACCACTTCCCCTCCTTGTTCCAATCTTCCAGCTGGGAGGTAGCCCCAGCCCCCTTTTCTAATATAGGTTTTAATTATTTAGAAGAAGGGTTGTAAATCTGGTGCCATGGTACTAAAAGCCACACCAGAGCTCCTGACAGACTGCCAACCATTTCAGCTGGTGCCAAAAATATGTAAGAAGAAGTCAGTTTCATCACCACTCAACATTATCCCAACTTTCTGGCATCAAGAGCGAAAATAATTTAAACCATTGGAAAAGACTTATGTTTCACATTTGCTGTGGAATTGTGAAACCTATGGAGGGAAAGAGCCATGAGTCTTCACCCTGGAATATGTTAGGAAGCATCTCAAGCTCAATCTGACAAGGCAAATAGAGTTTCAAGCAGGAAGGTTTTGCAGGATCAGGCCTGTAAAATATTCCTAGGGAGTTAAAAATTTCCTCAGACTTGCCAGTTGGGTTCTAAAGAGTCCCCAAACCTGGTGGCCCAGAGGAGATCTTTTGGACCCTGTAACTTGAATAGTCTGGTCATTATTTTGCTTTCTCCATAAGAAATGCATTCCTCATTTGCATCTCTCAAATCCTCCAGATTCTGCCCTGTGCTAATCCCAGCATGAGAGATCAGACATCAGCACTGGACAAAGGCTCTGTGCTTTTCTCCTCTCATCTGTAAGAGTTCAGGGACTGCAGAAGGCTTTGGATTTTGAAGATAAGGAAGTAAAACAGAAGACCACGTAACTCTCAGAGCAACTTTTCCCACATCTCTGGAAATCATTCCAATTAAGTGAAATGCTTTGGATCTGCCCATTCCCATTTGCTTGGGGAGATGCACATCAAAAGCGGGATACTCCCTCCCATCCCTCTCTCTGTGGGAGTCCAGGATCTGGGATTGCAGAATGTTGGGAAAAGCACGTGCTGCCCAACCCCACCATCCTGGAGACACAGGAGTCATCAGGAGCCAAAAAATTCAGAGTGTAGGAGTTCACCATCACCTGCATTAATTTTAAAGTCGGTACGACCAGACCATGCAGCTGACAGAACCCTGGAGCTCCACTGAAGGGAAAGGCTGGAATGAATGATTTCAGCCTCCAAAGGCAGGCAAACTGACAAGTTGATTAAAACAAACAATAATCCACAATTCCCACTACAGCCCCACTCACCACTGCGCTTAACAGTGGCAAGATCTTTCACATTAAGGATATTTCACATCCTTATTTTAGAAGTCAGCTCAACACTGCTCACCACCAAAACATTCTCACATGCTCTTATCCAGAGTTTCACACACACAGGGGTCACTCAAGCAACCTGCTCACTCTCTGATCTACTCTTGTACTAGCAGTAGTTCACTCCTCTGCTACACAGCATCTTCCCCTGGAGCTTTTCTTGGGCTAAATGACAGAAGGGAAAGGAGGAAGGTCCTCACACTGTGTCACTGAAATGACAGTGGTGACACAGCCTTTGTATGACCCCATCCTGCCTCCTTGACTTCACTGCTCTGTCCCTGTGCCCTGCAGTGCTGGTGGAGATACTGCAGCTCCAGGGCTTGCTCAGAACAGGGATCCAAATCCTCAGTGTTCTCTGCACATGGTTCTCGACCGTCCCACATGTTAATACTCTCCAAGTCACACTGTTTTTCCAGCCCCTTTTATTTTCACAACATCTTTGAAGGAGATCTGTGAAATGCTGAATCTTTAACAGATTTTTCTCTTGCTCCTAAGTGTTCATGAATTATATACATACGAACACGCTGAAAAGAGAACAGATTTAAACATCTGACAAATTCCATCCTCTTCTCCATTTCTCAACTGTTACGCTGTAAATCATTGTTTAACCATTTCCTCAAAGCTAAAAGGAAGTTAATGTTTAAAGTGAAGAACAAAACAATCCACAAATACAGTTTAATAAACTTCATGTGGGTTTTAGTCCTATCCTTGTTAATCACGTTTCAGCTTTGGTTGGTTATTATTTAAAAGTGCAATTCAAACAAATTGAAAAGAAGAGCTTTAAGTTTTGTTCCAGAGTCATTTCAGGTTTACACTCAGCTCTGAGAGCAGACCATACACCCAGGAATATCTGCCCTGGCCTCCAACTCTGCTAAACAAGGAAACCCAAACACGTTCTCCCTCTTGTCCACTGTGGAAGAGGAAAGAAAATCTCAGCACAAGGAAACCCAGCACAGTAATTTTAAGAGGTTTAACTTTTCAGCTCATGGCCCAGCTATGGATAAATGCCAGACAGCTCCTCTCCCAGACAGGAGAGTTCAGCAGAGCTGAAGGCTTCCTCAGGGGAAATTGTATCATCTTTCAATCCCTACACGCCTGCTCTGCCCTGCTTCCCACAGCAGCAGAGGCTCCTGAGTCACCTGAAGGGCAGCACTGCCCTGGTGCACACAGAAAACACTTCACTGGCAGGGCTGGAGCTCACCAAGCTGCAGCACTTGCTCTGAGCCAGGCATCACCTCCCTCTGCAGTGAATGAAGGAAGGCAAACTCCTCCACAGGGACAATTCACCAGCCTAAGGCATCTATGGCACAGGATGAACCATCAGGGTTCATCTTTATCACTCACTCACCCCTGGACAACCAGACTGGCCTAAACCTGACAGACTGAGGCCTCTTCTGCATCCTTGTTCCTCTTTTTCCCAAGGACAGAGCAGATTTACTGTTTCACCAGGAGTCCTTGGAGTTACTGCTCATTCCCTGGGGGCTGAACTCCAATCTACTCAGTTCTCTTTGCCCTCACTGCCCTTCCAGACAGGATCCAAACCCACACCAGGACATCCAGGTCCTGCAAGGCACTTACACCCACCTGGAAATCAGTGGGACTTTGAGACCTTAGAGGAAGAAGTCCAGATAGATGCTCTTATCATCTGCCCTTGTCTGTATCTACACCTTCACAAAGTTTATGGATGGTTCCAAGTGAACAGGACCCATCAGAATATTTTAACAAGCTGGAAGATTTGTCCACCAGGAGATGCAGGAAGTTTAACAGAGGCAAATGTCCACTAAGCTTGGAAGAAAAGAAGTCCTTTTCCTCTCTGAGTAGATTGTATGAGACATTACTACAAAATATTTAGGTTTTCCTAACTTCCAGCATGTATTTCTTAAGGTGTAGTTTCAAATAGTCTATTCCATCCTACAAAGAGAAAAATCACTGTTCTCATTCCATGAGCCCTTGTAATGTGCATCATCCACTTCCACCAATCCAGTATGCACAAAGAAGTACAACGGAGACATAACTGGGGTGTGAAAATGTTACGTTAATTAGCCTGAACAGGAGGGAGGCACAAACTCTTCGCTTACCTTAACTGAGAAGGACAAGCCACTTTACTTAGAGACAAGCCAAAAGTAATTCTGAACCCAAAATCAAAGATTCTGAATTTTAAAATGGAAGAGCAGTTACTTAGAATCAAACCTCTGCCTCTAAATGCATCCCAGTGATATTCACCTTTTGGTTCCTGAACAGTTTTCAAGTTCATTTCTAAGTATAATGCTTATTTTGACATGGACACATGACCCTCTTAAAACTGTAACTGTTTCCAAACTGTAGGTACAAGGAATATGAAAAGCCTACACCTGCTGTAAGGGGCTGCTGCTGAAGTCCAGCACTTCAGTATGTGACAGTGACTCTACTGTAGCCTTACAAAGCTGGAACTTTCCAAAAAATAAAGTTCCTGTATTGACTGCTGTCTCGTAGTGATGGTCCCAGGGCTGCAGAACTGCCTGGGAGTGCCCAGCACCAGGGAAGGACAGCACAGCCCTGAGCTGTGGCCAGAACCCTAGAGCTGGCACAGCTGCACTCCCAGAGGACGGTGCTGCCAAGGGGAAGGCAGCAGCACTTCCCAGGAACACGGTGCCTCCTGCCCATGCTGAATTCCCAGGTTGTCAGGAGGAACAGGAGGGCTGGAGCATCCTCCCATGAGGTACTTTAGCTGTATTTAAATTATGAGACCCTGGGTATAGCAGTCCTTACCTCACCCTGACCTCACACAGCTCTGAAAGCATGGCCACCCTTCCCAAAGCAAGAAACTACAGCAGCCACACACTGGTTAACAGCAGCATCTGTGAGCAGAGCTTGAAAACCAGACCCCAACCTTCAGATGCCACGCTGGGAATCTGATATCATCACCAGGAAGCAATTGCTCAGTCTGGCTGCAGCTCAGTTTTCATGCCACTGTGTTAGGGATTTTGTTTTTACTAGAACTCCACTTGCCCTGATCATTTAATATCACTTCTGGTATGATTTATGGCATGGCTGAGAATATGATTACAGCAAAGCCTGAGCCAGCTGGAGATCAGGACACAGTATTACTGCCCATTGTACTTCTCAGCAACCAGATTTTCTGAAGGAGATGTCCTGATCACCCAGTTAAGAGCCCAGTGAGCCTTCCCCTGCTGGAATTTTCAGGAAACCCCTCACTGCAGCACTAGAACTGCTCAGAAGACAAATGCCAGGACAAACAGGCTGCAAGGTTTCCACTACCAAGGTCTTTCTTCTAGCCCAGCAAGTCTGGCACATGTGCCACCTGTGAAGCTGCTGCTGAGGGCAAAGCTTTATTCTTTCTGCAGTAAACAGGGCTCAAGGAATCAATGGGAAAACAAAAATAAAATTTTTTTAAAAGTGATGGTCTTAGTATTTTAAGTTGCCAGACTAGAAGGCAAAAAATTTTGGGTTCTAGAGTCACCTGCTCTCAGTTCAAGTCATGGCAGATTAAAGACTTCCTACACAATTTGGGGCAAACTTTTGATTCCTCTGATCCCAGAAAATATCTTACCACTAAAATGCACAGCTTTCACTACAGGTATGCTGGTTTAATGTGGCCACTGCAAAAGGCTGTGTAAACACTGAAAACAGCCTAAAATGTGAGATGTTTCATGTTTAAAGACAGACTTAAGAGACCAAAATGGTCCACTTAGCTAGAACAAGAAGGTTCATCTACATGGTGGTGTGGATTATTTCAATGAAACCATTTCAATAATTAATGGGGTTAATCTTAAGTTTAGTTTCATTCATCTTAAGTTCAGGCTCATCCTCAAGACACTGGACTTTTCTGTTCTCCAGTTTTGAGCTCACAAGGGTGTTTTAACCATAACTCACTCAAATGTACCATGCACCTGCTTTTAGCCCTTTCCCATTCCTGGTGATTATCTGAATGAAGAGATGAATGGATTCCTCTAACAGGAAAGGAGTATCCCACCATGCAGAAACACCTCTGTCCCAACACATCTGCCCACACCACTCTCAGCACTCCCAGGACCAGGTGCACAGGCAAAGGCAGGCAGAGCTTTCCCAACACTGTCACTAACACATGGGCTTTGGTCCCCAAGAGGTGGCACAAACCAGCAGCTTTGACACTGATCCCAGGTTGATCCACCTCAGTTAGGTCAATTTAGCCATTGCTAGGAATTCCCATGATCCAAACAGGTACTGCAATATTGCTGTTCACTTTTGCAGAGCAGTGAGCAAAGACTAACTAGTCTTTCCTCTTTTTTAGCTTTTCTACTGGGAATTTTGCCAGGCTTTTTCACCCTCTCTTCCATTCCCTGATCTCAGGCAGTTAATACTGTGCCTACAACTACATTCCTCTTTTTTTAAAAGATTCCTTCTCTGCTTGTTTGTGCTTTCCAGCTTTGGAAGCCCAGTAAGATTAACAAAACACGCCTGGTGACAAAAGCGTAGAGCTGTTAGTGATTTAAGGCTTGAACTAGAGATATCAGTTTTAAGCTTCCCTCGGTGGAACTCAGCTCAACTTCCAGTGCCACTCAGACCTCAGCATCTCTGCTGGGTTTTTTTTTAATCCTGAGGCACAGCGCCCTCAAATGGCTCCGGAACGAAGGCTGGAGTCCCGAGGGCAGAGCATGAACTGCGTCTCACTAGAGTTTAAGGATAAATCTCCATCATCAGGTCTGTTCTGACAGGCACACTCCCCAGAACCATGTGCTGGGAATCACTGCCTAATGCCCTGCTGACTTCCTGAAGTACTTTCAAGTTATCAACAGTAATTGCCAACTACTCAATGTCTTCAGCATCTCAGTCTCCACCACTGAGAAACTTTCTGTCCCACATAAGATCACTTGCTCCTACCAGGATGCTCAGAGGAGAGCCAGGCCCTGCAGAGCCACCTGAAACTACAGCCTCAGGCAGAGAAATCCTGATACTTGTGGTGGGAAAACCACCCCTGAGTGGGATGTTCCTCTGACCATGCTGGAGCTCTGGTTGTTCCCTGGCCACAGCTCCCAGTGAACACCCCAACAACGATGGCAGGAGCTGGAGAAGAGCCAGCTGCAGAGCTGCCACAGGAACGAGCCAGGATGGCACCAAATCACCTCCAGCAGGACACAGCCACCTGCCCCATTGCTGGGGGACAGTGACACATGATGTTCCCTCTGCCAGGACACTCCTCTGCAGCACCCTCAGGTTCTGCTGCCCACTTACAGTGGAACCACAGGGCCTGAGGCCCCTCAGGGATAGGTGAGGCTGAGGCAGCTCCACGGGGGAGAGGCAGGGTGGGCAGAACACCCACCACGGGACAGCCACAGTGCTCAGCAGGGCCCAAGAGGTGAGGGGACAACCAGGTGAGGGGAGGTGAAGCACAGGCATCCCGCCTCATCGGGCTGACAGTACCAGCCCTGAGGAGGGGAGCGGGGCGGGATGGCAGTACCAGCCCTGAGGCGGAGAGCGGGGCGGGATGGCAGTACCAGCCCTGAGGAGGGGAGCGGGGCGGGATGGCAGTACCAGCCCTGAGGAGGGGAGCGGGGTGGGATGGCAGTACCAGCCCGGCGCAGGTGCTGAGGGAGGCGAAGGAGTCGCTGCGGTTCAGCGCGTGTCCCGAGTAGAAGCAGAGCCGCTTCGGCGGGAGCCGCTGCGCCTCCCCGCGCCGCCGCTCCACCGCGAAGCCCCGGGCCAGGAAGCGCAGGTCACGGCGGAGGTGCAGGTACAGCTCGGCGCCGGCGGCGGGCAGGCGGAGCAGCAGAGCCTCCTCCTCCTCCTCCTGCTCCGCCGCTGCCCGCCGGCGCCGGGGGCCGCCGCGATCCCCTCCGGGCGGTAGCAGGTGGATCTTCTCCAGCGGCACTCGCTCCGGGATCACCACTTCCAGCTCCGCTCCGCCAGCTGCAGGCGAGAAGGAGAGAGGCTCAGGCGCTCGCACCCCAAAGCCGCGGCCCGACGGGGCGGCCGGGGGCTGCGGCACCCCCCGCTCCCCGGGACAGCCCCGCGCTCGGGTTTCAGCGCAGACAGCCCCGCGCTGGAAACTCGGAACGGGCTGCGCAGACAATGCAGCCAGCGGAGCACGGCGATTTATTTCTCTCTATATACACATATATTAGAGACAGAAACGTGCAGGGAAGAGAGGAATAGAGCAAACCCTAGAGTTACTTGTATCATTAAAAAAAAAAATACATAGCTCAGACACAAGCATCGCATTTCACCAACCCCAATAAAAATCTGCAGGGAGAAGGGGAAAAGCAGAGCGAGCCGCAGCCGCAGCCAAGGACAGTCAGCAGCTTTCCACATGGAACGCTACAGCAGCAGCGGGAGGACAGGAAAAGAAAATACAAAAGCCTGGAGCAATTCATCCCGCGGGCTGGGACGCGGCCACGCAGAGGATGCGGTGCGTGCCCTGCGCTCCGCGCCCGCACGCTGCCGCCCGGGACCGGACCCTGTCAGCGCCGCCGGGAAAGGGAATCCGGGGCAGCGGGGAGCGCTACCTGTGCCGGCGTCCAGTCCGCAGAGCAGCAGGCAGGGCACGACGAGGGGCAGGAGGCAGCCGTCAAACATGGTAGTACGGCGGCGGGGCCGAGCGCGCAGCGCAGCAACGGGAGCGCGGCTCGAGTGCGCCCTGCCCGCCCTCGGCACCGGGGATCGCCGCGGCGCGCGCCCGGCCACGCCCCCCGC
>WEKY01058987.1:172515-219856 GCA_013390045.1 Picathartes gymnocephalus | reverse complement strand
CGGCCGGCAGGGGGCGCCCTCTCCTGCCCCGGGCCGGGCCCTGAGGGGCCCCTGAGGGACCCGCGGGGCCGCTCCGGAACCCGGTGTCGGTTCGGGGATCCGCGGAGACACCGGGGACATCTCGGCGGGGTCACAGGGTCTGACATGCGGCATCCCGCTGCTGGGCAGCCCCGCTGTGTTTCCTCTGTCTCCCTTTCCTCATCACTAATTGAATTTAGACACTGCTGCGGCAGCTCTCAGGAGGAAGTCACCCGTTCCTTTCCCAGCTCCATCCGCAGGATCGGTGCCAGGGCTTGGGAGACCAGGAAGAAAGCTAGGTTGACGATATCATGGAATGGGTCAGTTCGGAGGGCACCACAGAGGGGCATCTGGTCCAAACTCCCTGCTCAAGCAGGGTCATCCCAGACCACAGTATATGGACACATTTTGGGCAATGATCCCACACACTCCTGAAGCACTCATCACATGGATGAAAATAAGAAATGAGTGCATAAAATTTAAGAGATATAAAAATTGGGGGTTTTTCTATCAATTCCCATTTTCACTGAGGTCCTGCAGCCACTGGCGTTCTTTCCTGCCTGGTTGGGCCACGTCCCGCTTGTCCTCAGCTGTGCAGGGTTCAGGAGAACTCAGTTTGGACAGGGGCTGTTGGAAGCAGTAGGGTGATTTCCAAGAGCAGAAAGGTTTCCGCTGCGTTCAGTGGGCTTTGGATGCGATCCTGTGCTCCTGGCATGGCCGAGTCATGGAAAGCAGTCAAGACCCAACCTGTTAGCAGCTTTAAACTGTGGTGGCCTGGCAGAGCAGTGTCCTAGAATTTAAACTTCTGCAAAAATCTGCAACTTTGTTCCTGAAATTGTAGAAGAATTCAAAGGAAGACCCATAAAAGAGTGTGAATGACTCTGGCAGATCTCCCTGCAGCACTTCCACAAGAATTGTCCAGAGCCGGAGCCGTACTGACAGCAGGAATGGCTCTGAGTTGCAAGAATGCAGAATTAGGTTTGGATGCTCATCCCGGGGAGGGTAGGCTGAGAAAAGGGCTGTTTGGAGCTAGGAAAAGGACTGGTGAGAGACATGAGCACCATATTCTTTCTTCCAGGCATTGAACAGGCAGCAAGAGCAACATTTTCTTAGTGAGCTGCTCCTGTAGAAGAAGAGAGGCTGTTTGAGAGCCAGAATCTTGGAGCTGCCTCCAGCTCTTCACCTTGCTGGCTGTGCTTTTCCCAGGCATCAAGGGACACCCCATGGCACACCACGGGCCGGTATAGCACCTCAGAAAGGCCTGCCCTGCACAGGGCCTCTGCAGCACCTTATGGACACAAGAGCATGTCCCACCTCCTGCTGTGGCTTCAGGAAAGACCCTTGTCCCTCTAGTGGGGTGGCACTTGGAGGATGTTACCTGTGGTCAGCAGCAAGAGCAAAACAGAGGACCTGCAAGCAGCTCCCAGCAGGCAAAATCAGAGTAAGCCAAGACCCGTGGCTCAAATTCTTTATTAACATGAGATCAGGTGAGATTTAATAGCTCTGTGCTTCCCTCTCTCTTTCAAGGCTCACTCTGCTCTCTAATAAGACTTTACCAAAGCAAAGGGACTGGCCCAGACCCATTCAAGTGAGACAAAATCTCAGTTTGGGGCTGCCTTGCTCTGTGTCAATAGTGTAACATAACACGGAAAACAAAACTTCAGAGCCTGAATTTCCCTCCTGACCTGTTGTGAACCAACGATTTCAGTGCCTCTCTCAAAAGCCAGGGCCCTGGCTGGCACAGAGTGGGACAGAGCTCCCCCACAGCTCCTCCACCCGTGGCAATCCTCTGCTCCTGAGAACCACGAGGCAATTTGATTTGTGAGCTGCCAAACCTGGCCTGAGCCCTCAACAGCCACGTTTAAACCCAGACCACCAGCTGACTTCATTTGCTAAGGGACTGGAGCTGGTGCCTCAAAAGGGTTTGATGAGGGGGCTTAGATTTGTTTAACTTTTTAGTAGATCCTTTCTCCCACCTTCCAATGTCCTCTGCCAAAAAAATAATAACAATACAGAGAAAGACTAAATTTAATAGTGTGGGGGAAGAGAGGCACTAATAAAGAGAAGTCTGTAACTTACTGCATGGAAGGACTTGCTCAGTGGCTGGGCTGGCTGGCACAGACTATGCTGGGGTAGGGATAATCCCTGTGGAACATCCCAGACTTCCAGAGTGTTTGGACAGGAGCCCAAGAGGCCGCAAACCCCAGAACAGGGACAACATCCTAGGCAGACCTCGGTGTTGCCAAGGGCTGGAGCCAGGAGCGAGGGACAAGCCCCAGAGTGGTAACCCCACAACAAAAGAGGAATCCGTCTTAGGAGCAGCACTGGTGGTTTTCTTGAATCCAAATCCCAAAGTTCTAGTGAGACACAGACTCTATTAATTGAACGGCATGGGCTTTTCAGAAATGCCTTGAAATTGTTAGTGATAAGGATAAGGTGTGTGTGGCAGGAGGGGGCTGTGGTTCTGTTGTGGTAGTTGCATTGGCCCCCTGCTCCCAGCCCGTGGGGAGGGAGGTGTTTCTCCTCTCACCATCACAGAGGTGGATTTGGCCCTGCAATTCCTAGGAAACAAGCCCTCTCCCCCTCTGAAACTGGTGTTGGGGTGGGTTTTTTTCAATTTTAAATGAGGAAGCCAAGTTTCATGGCCATTATTGCAGAGTTAATAACCCTTTGGAGACCGCAGACATGTGTTATATCCATCTTCTTGAGCAGTCACTTGGCTCACTGCCTGGAAAATGCCAGCATGGGAAGGGTTAACTTGGCCACTGCTCAGCCTTCTCCCTTCTCTCCAGCCATCCTTCTCCAAACCCTTCTTGTCCTGGTCCTCTCCCCGACCTCACAGGTGCTGCAGTCCTGCCGGGACACTCCGATGCTTTTCCTGCTCTGCCCGCAGCTCCTCCCCTCTCTGCAGCTTTTGGGAATCGGGAATTTCCTCCCCTCCGGAGGCTGCAGAGCTTGGCCAGGCTGGTTGGGCACGGACCTGGCAGGTGCTGTTGTTTCCTGTGCAAATGACCCCCCCAAGAAGCCAGAGACAGTTTAGTGACAAGTAGGGACCAACAAAAGCTCTTTTGTAACTTAAAACCATCAACCAAGTAAATACAAGTAGTTTCAGAGGTGCCAACAGTGGTTTTCCTGCAGACTGGCTTTACACACTGAGCCAGAGGTTCAGTTAAAGCTCTTCCCTGGGTAGAGGGCATTTCAGTCTGTGCTGCTTCATGTTGGACTCACTTCTTACAGGTGGTCTCAATGACCGTTAAGGTCTTTTTCAGCCTGAACGATTCTAAGTGGAGTCACCGGCATCTGGTACTGCTCACGCAGCCCTCAGCAGAGGCACTCAGGAGGTTTCTCCTTCCAGCAGCCTGAGTTCCCCCAAGCCTGTGAAAGAAAAACTCCCTCTGGGACATCTCTGTCAAGTCTGGCTCAAAATGGACAGTCTGTTCATGAGCTCCTGGGAATAAAAGAGCAGAAAGAAAAGTGACGGTGACCCCTGAAGTGTCCAGGGACAGAGCTGAGCCACCAGCACCTGTATCCTCAGGGGAGCAGGCAGCCTGCCCTAGTTCAGCTAAGACCATGGCTTTGTCTTTCTCCTGGCAGGGAACTTTATTCACAGGCTGACAGAGGGTCCCTTTTGTCACAGGGAGTTTGCTTTGGCTGAGCTGGGTCTGTCTCACAGTGAGTGCATCACATGAGGTTTTCCATGAAGATCTTCCCTCCAAACACTTCCTTCCCCCCTGCTTTATTTCTAGACGGCTCCCAGATTCACCAAGCTGCAGTGGGGAAAAACACCCTGTTTCCATAGAATACTGAGAAAAGAGAAGAAAAATGTTTCTGTGGGATAGAAGCTGAGGAATGGACTTCTGAAATTCCAGGTTGCTTCACGTCTGGCTACATTCCCAAACTGTGCCACTGCTGTCTGCTAAACCGTCCAGGTTAACTTTGGTGCAGACTTGGAGGGATCAGTTTGCAACATTGTCAGAACCAGAAAATAACATTGCACACAGGCTACAGTGGGTGAGAAAAGTTAGGAACGTACTCCCAGCTGAGCAACAGGACTGCAGGGTGCTGGGAGAATCCGCTCCCTCGGGGCGGGCAGCTCTTTGTGTAGAGAAATCAGAAATGTGAGAGCACCACCACCTCCAGCCAGGCCATGCTGGATTTTCAGAGCCAGACAGGGCTAGTCCAGGGTCAGTTTGGGATCAGGAGGCTGTGCACAGATAGCCATCGGCAGGACCAGAATGGTCAGCCACGCGTCACTCTCCAGGCATGCGGGGACAAATGGACAAAGCAAAGAGCTGCTGTGGTTTGACCCCAAAGTTCAGCCAGGCTTTTTATGAAGTCCAGCATTGCCACCTCTGATGATGTTATCAGGAACCTGGGAATAGCTGGCACTTTCTTTTGTTAAGATTTATGGTTTGTTTGGGTTTTTTCTCTCTGGACCTTGGCTCCTGCAATCATGAGATTGATTTCTCATTTAACTCCATGTTTGACCCCCTGACAGGTTTTTGCCTAGGAACAAATGAAGAAGTTCCCAACTATGGGATTGTTTAATATAATCCTTTCTCAAAAATGATGCTGTTGGTCCTGTTTTTTTGTTTAGGTTTGGTTTTTTTCATGTGGAGGCAGAAGTTCTGGATTCTTGGACAATGGTAAAGCCCTACATGGAGGTGCCACCTCCCTGGCACTGGCACTGGCAACATCCCACATCTGGTGTTCCCCATCTCCTCTCAATCATGTCCCTTTGTATCCAACACCTGCCTTGGACAAGGATCATCCCCCCAGACCGAATATTTCATATAAGGCTCCTCCTTCTCTGTGTAGTCCTTGCAGCAGGACACAAGGAGCCAGGGGGGGAGATTTGTAAGCCAAGAAGGTGGAGCACATCTTGGAAGAGATGCTGCCAAGGGGATGTACAAAGTTTTTCATCCATTTGCATGGAGGAATACTGGAGCCTGGACCGGGTGGTCCAATCCAACTGCACAGACCTAGAGTGGCTCCTTTTCACCACGAAAGTACTAATAATGGAAACTGCCAACTTAAAATGCTCTTAATAATGTTTTCCTAATTCTTTAGGAACACCTCTCCCTTGGGCATTCTCTCCTCCCTTCACAGCATCTTGGCCAATTACACTTGTAAAACAAACAGAAAACTCAATATTCCCAGGAACAGGAATTGCAGGGTCAGGAGTCCCATCAGGTGCTGCAGATCAGCTCTCCTGCAGCCAGCAAGGCCCTTTCCCACCCCTGGTGACGAGGGTCCCCAAACCAGGCACTGACTGGGGCGACAAGCCAAGGTGGGAAGGGCTGTCCTCCAGGCACAGGCACTGCTGGATGGTGGCACAGAGCTGGGGAAGGGCTGTGCTCCAAAGCCGAGTCCCTCTGGCCCCCCAGCCTGGGTCTGTAAAACAGCCCTTTTCTCCTGTGGAAGTGAAACAGCCCCAAGCCCGTGTGCTCAGGTGATCATGGCTCTGGACTTTGTTGTCTAACCCTTCTTTTGTGTCATATTCAAGCTGCTGCCAAGCTGCCCTCAAAGCTTTGTCAAACCATTTGAACTTTTACAAAAATTCAGCAATCAAAAACCTCCACTATTTATCCATGAGTAGTGATAGGACCAACAGCATTCAGAATTATTTTCCCCACAGGACCAATCCTTTACTAAAGTTTATGCTGATTTTCCTGATTGCTCCCATTCTGGATGCAGAGCTGTGCAGAAGCATTACCATAATGCCACTGACAGAAGCTGTGCAGAGTTGACAGCACAAAATCTCTGACTGCTTTTAAAAATCCACAGCACAGTTTTGTCAGCCTTTTCTTTTTCCTCCTCCTTCTCTTGGGGCTACTCTGCAGTTCCCCCCTTCTGAGTCAGTCAGTCTTTACACTCCCTCCCCATCATCCCCAGCTGAGTCAGTAAATTCCCCATCGCTGTCCCAGGAGCCTTCACAGCCTGGAGATACAAACTGGGATGTTTGGTTGTAGGATCATAAAATCACAGAATGATTGGGGTTGGAATTGACCTTGAGGATCCTCTTGTTCCAATGCCCTGCCGTGGGCAGTGATGCTCCCCACTAAATCAGGCAGCTCAGGGCCCCATCAGACCTGGTTTGGTCAACTGATGTTGTCTGTCTGTGTAGTTGTCTGGCCTGGGGGTCACTTGGAACACCTATTTGGGAAAAGAGCCCCACTTTTTGGGCTCTCAGGCTGCCCTGAAGCAGCAAAAGCATGTTTGTTCTCAGAGGACAAAGGAGCAGGGCAGGCAGGGTGTGCTGTGACCATTGCAGGACCATGTCTGTAGCCCTGTGCACTTTGGCAGATGCTGTTCACTTCACACTCCTCTAAGGGGTGGCAAGAGCTGCCTTTCCCTCCACAGCCAGCGAGGAAACCCCACTGTCCACGTCAGCACAGTCACTAACATGAGGGGCAGTGCGAGGCCTGGACAGAGCAACACATCTGGAGTCTGAAACACATCCTGCTCCTAATCAGCAAAAGCCACCAATACCTCATCCCAGTCCATTTGGGGCCAATATTGTCATTTTTTGCAAGGTCATACAGTGAACCAGGAACACAATTGAAATGCTCCTCTGCTGCTGGACCCTCTCTCCCAACAGAGCTGGCAATGGACTTTGGCTTGGCTGCAAATGTTTGTTCTTAACAGCAAAATATCAGTGTCACTCTAGGACTGCTAAAACTGCCGGCTGTCAGGAATTCTGGGCTGGGCACACACAGAAAAGGAGGGGAGATGTGTCAGTGAACCTGCTGGCAGGGAGGATCCCCACCTGCCCCATCTGTGAGCTGGGATGGAGGGAACTGCACTGACAGCTGGGAACAAGTCCATGGAAACCCTGCATGGAGAGAGGCCTGCAGGCAACCCCAAAGCTTCAATCTGTAGGGATAGGCAGGTCAAATCCAGCTGTCTCCTGGCTCTGAACGAGAATCCCAGGGAAGAGCTGGGGTCAGCTGGGAACCACAGAGGTTGTCACCCACAGCCGATAGCATCCAAACACCTCCTGTCCATCCACAGCCAAGGAGAGAGCTCATGGAAAGTTTTCATTCTGCTGTCAAAGAAAACCAGATCGCAGCTCTCCTAGCTGAGCACAGCCTGACCACGAGGGTTGTGCCAAATGGGATTAAAGCAGTTTGTTTGGGTCCCTTTTTCCTGCTGACACTCCTGGGGAGTGTGGGAATGTGTACCTCGTGCTTGGGGAGAAGAGCCTGTCTCCTGAGGTGGAACAGCACCATTGGAATGGCAGTGTAACCCTCATTATTCTGAGAGATTTATCATCCTTATTTGCATTACAGACATTAAGGATCTAGATGAGTACAGGACTTCATTTACCACCAGCCACAAACCCTGTGGCTTGAAAATATGTATTTTAAAGAGACAATATAAGAAATTACAGGCAGCAAAGCCGTGTCAGAGCAGATTTAACATCCTTTCTTCTCCAGTCCTACTCCAGATACACCAGTACATCTCTGGTACCAGGGGAGAAAGGAGGACAGTACTGCACCTACAGGGAAGGGCTAGTGGTGACACCCAGGCTTGGAACACCAGCACACTGACCTTTGGACTGGCACCAAACACTCAATCTCAGTAAAATTTAAGTGGTTTTTCACCCGACACTTGTTTCACAGTCAGAGACCGACTGAGTGGAAATACCAGCTGCAAGAATTTTGCACTGCAATATTCAACGGAATCTCTGTTTTCAGGGGCAAAAAGATGGACAGCAACGCTCCACGGAGCCGTGTCCCGACGGGAGCCGTGTCCTGCTATTGCCACCTCGTGGGGCCTCGCAGCAATGACCAGGTCACCAACAGGGTGTGGCACGGGAGGGGCCCGCATGTGCATGCTTTGCAGAATAGTCAGGGTTATAGAACAGTCCTCACCTCAAAGGGGACATTGCTACAGAGTCCTGTTCTCTGCTCAAGTGTCATCCTTGCAGGACCCAAAGGGATAAAAAAAGCTGCAAACATGTAACTGCTACCTGACCTCGCTGCCCCTGCAATGGGGAAATGTATGAGAAATTCTTTGGTTGCTGAATAATTCCTGCTTTAAATCAGCAAAGGAACTAGGTAGGATTTGCACAGCCTGATAAGATTTAGCACAACCTGATAAGATTTAGCTCCTGCTTCCCACAGATTCTTACGAAATCCCAGGACTTCTCTGGCTCTGTCTAGAGCCCATGACACAACTGAGACACACATAGGTGCAGTAGGAAAGCCTTTTTTCAGCTTTCTTCTGCTCTTTGCTGTAGAAAGCAAACACACAAATATTCCAGGAGCTCTTCTAGGACTCCTGGGATTTCCAGTCAGCCAGGAGAAGCACAAAACCAACTCTGAGGTCTAAGGGGGAGTCAGGCTCGCCCGGCAACTGGAGGTGAAGTGTGGGGTCGTTGCCACAGCTGCAGGTCTGCTGGGCTCCACTCGTGGCCACCCTGGCCCAGCCCCAGCCCAGTCCCTCTCTGTTCCCTCACTCACATACTGGGAACTTTGTGAAGGTGCTTTTCCCAGATCCGCCTGCTTCGCTTCTGCCCTGGGAGCTCGCTGGCTGGGCTCAGTCTGAAGCTGCCAGTGCTTGGGGAAAAGGAGTTGTCCTGGCTGCAAAGTTCATCTCTGAGTCCAGGCAACGCCAGCTGCTGCTGCTCGGAATGCTGATCCCCAGCATACAGAACTACTGTCTTTTTCCTCCTCCTTCTCTTGGGGCTTGTTTCCTCCTAATATTGTTATTGCTCTGCTTTGTGATTCTTGGTGATGTCAGTTCTGTGTTGAAGCTGTTGCTGTGTTGTCCCAGCCATTTTGCTCCTGCTTTTCCCTCTGCTCCCTTCTCTCTGCTGGCTCAGCAGCTGTCTCCTGCTGCACCCGCCTGCTGAAGTGGTTGTGACAACCACAGCTCCCCATTTGCTTCTTCCTGGTAAATTTGGCCATGGACTGTGGGCTTTAGCATCAACAGCCCAGGCATTGCTCAGATCCTGAGCAGGCAGGGGACGGGAAGCAGAGTGCACACTGCAAGTGAGGTTTCTGCCTTGAAAAGAGGAGGACTGCTTTCCCAGGAATATCTTTCCAAGGATACAGGCCCAGCTTGGGAAGAGGCAAAGGTAGGTCTGTGCTCAGGTGAGTGTCCTGCAAACAGAAATACTCATTTTCCAGGAAGGATTTTGCCCTGGGCTATTGGAGGAGGAAATGCCGGGGCTGTGCCCTGCTCCTGATGGCTGGAGAATGCAGTGCCATGCTGTCCTTGTTGTAACTGGTCACATGAGATCTAGGTCTAATTCTCACCAGCATCGTGGGAAAACCTCCTGTGAATTTCAGTGGAAATTTAATAATTTGTTTCCCTGCTCAACTTTAACTCCTTTTAGCCCTACTTCTTTTGCGGTAGAAAAAATACGGACTTTTCACCACCTGAAACAACTGCCTGGGAGCTGTTTCTTCCCACCAGGCTCAGAGCAGAGTAACACTCCAGAGCTACAAGGCCATGCTTCTTGCACTTCAAAGTCACTGTGGAGCGGGTTTATACTTGTTATTCCACTTAATGTTTCTGCCTTTGAAATTATTATGGGGTCTCCTCTGAATGCTTTATGGGGTAACAAAACTCAGAAGAATAGGGCTCACTCCAGCTGAGTAAATAGAAGCTGTTTTCATAAATCTTCAGACTATTGGAACATCAACAACATTATCCTATGTGGGTTGTTATGACCTTGTGTTTGCAGTTGTGTGTTGAAGCTCAGGCTTGTGCTTTCAGCCTTTCTACCTTCTGTTATGGTAGAAACTTCAGGTCGCCCCAGAGAGGGTTCTCCAGTCCCATAAATTCTCAGAGCCCCACGTGAAGCTCTCTGTAGCCAGCCTGGGTGGTGATCACACTGCTTTGATCACCTCCTTTTCCTTGGAGGGAGCCCATCAAACTGCCAGGGAACCAGGAACAACCATTTCCAGTGATTTTGAGTGAAATCAGCTCCCAGGTACATTCGTGCCTCATGTGCTGCTCCACACCAAAGGCTCCAAGCTCTGGAGCAGCTGACAGCCCTGGACCAGCTCTGGAGCTGTCACACCTGGGCTGTGTCCCTGTGCTCAGCATGGACTGTCATTCCTGGTGATCTGCTGCTCTTCGAACCCACAGCTGGGGGAAGTGCCTGTGGAGATGGTTTTTCTTCCAAATTCAGCAACTTTTTTTTTCTATTCTTCACAGTTTGCAAGTTGTTTGTAGCCAAAACTCACACAGCCCTGTGCGGTTTGTTTTCCATCTACTTTATTCTTACTCATAAGCTTAAAAAAAAAAAAAAAAAGAATTCAGCTAATAAAACCATTCTGCTACAGTTCATTATTTGGGCTGAAACACCTTCCCTTCTGTTTGCTTGCTGTTTGGGAAGACATGGTAAGTCAGAGCCTCTGCAACCTTCCCAGCCAGGGAGGCAGAAATGGAAAGAAGAAATATGGAGGAGTTTTTCAGTTGATACAAATCAGCACAGCTCCCTTGTTTTCCATAGAGATTTCTGGCTATTGCCAGCTGAGGACCCACATCTGAGCTGTCTCACAGGTGCTTATGATGAGCCACTGATGATCCCACAGGAACCTGCTGGGCAGTAGCACCCGGGTCCTAACACACAGAACTTCCTCAGCAGCCCTAATGTGCACCACAAAACCCAGCTGGGCAGAGATACAAACAAGTGTAACATTCCTGGTGTACAGAGGAGCACTCACAAATACTTTAATCAAAGCATAAATCTTGGACAATACAAAGGATTAATTTTGTTTCCTCTCCATTTGTTAATTGTTCAGAAAGTTCATTTACAGACAGTGCTGTTAGATCTTGTGAAGGTTGTGGGTCATCCATATTTTTCCAGGCAATGGAAAAACTTGGAAGAGTAAGGAATTAGTTCCAGAACTAATGCGGCTCTCATTGGAAGCTTGAAGGGAATGGAAAGGAGAGAGGAGGACACTGCAAGGCAGGGAAAAAAATTAAATCCTTACATAGACACTTGTTTTTAAAAAATATTTATTTCTAGTGTGTATCACAACTGACCAAAGTCAGTGGCATTAAGAACAAAAAAAAGATAATTATACCAAATAATATGAATTGACAAAATGAGATCTGGGGAATAAAGGAGATCTGTAAACCCAATCCAGAGCAGGCTGGTAAACCTAAGTACAACACAAGAACAGAGGAAGCAGAATATCTGACCTAAATCCAGAGAAATTGAACTGAACAGAAGAGTTTCCCCTGAGTCTTATGGACTAAGATTTGATTTTCAGTCTATAGCTCTATCAGAAATATTTTGGCACGGTCAATGCGACAGAGCAAAGGCAGATGCATGGTGTCAACTCATTGAACCAGGACACACTTTGTGAAACGGTAAAAAGAAAATGTTAGAGTCTATCTGTGCTCCCATACACACAGCTGTCCTGCATCCACACTTTGAGACTCTTCGCACAACAAGATCATAAAAATGTTGAATCTTCATTGTGTTGCATTGAATAGACTGAAAATCTTGAAGCACCATGACATGAATTTCTTTAGTAGAAATTGTGCCCCCATGACCTCAGCTTCTTGTTTCTGAGTTTCCATCAGTAAAAAGGGGAAATTAAATGCACCTAACTCCAGGAATGACCAATCTGATGTTAACGGGACACTGGGACAACCCATTCCCGCTTCTTTCTGTGCTGTGGGTATTTATTACCAGGACCTAGTGGTTTACATTCAGAATTTTTAGGTCTAAGCCCCTTGGTTGCCCATGACAGTACTCCCTGTAAAGGGCCCTCCATGGCCAGCTTGCCACCCCCTCCCACTGCAATGTTATTTGGTTGATTACTGTGCCCAGACTTAATCTTCACCTTCAGGATGTTATTTTCTTCCATATTCTTCTGTACTCACCCAAAGTTTGCCTCAAAGTTTTATATCTGAGTGTATTTATCTTTTGTTCTTCCTTTAAGATCTCAGTTTCACATCAACTTAGAACAACAGTTCTTGCAATTAGGTTGGATAACTGCAATCCAAAATTTTTCCTAGGCAAGACTGCAGTAGAGTTAATTGGCTTTACTGTGAGACTTGTCCTGAGTAGGAAAGGCAAGCTTTGGCCTCAAGGAGACTATAAATTCCAGTTTAAAAATCAGTAGTTGTTCAGAGACTCATTCCTGTGACAACATCGTTCTTTGTGTTTCCTTTCCTGAATTCCTTTCCTAGTCATAGGAGGAAAACTTCTGGCACCAAAATCAAATGATAATACCCTGGCCACCTCCCAAAACCCTGTTACATCTCGAAGAAAGCACCGTTGTCTCTCCAAGGGAGTGTAAAGCCTCCAAGACGCCGGGTTTCCACATTTTGTTAGGAAAGTGTTTTTCATGCAGGCAATAAATGGGCCCCGATAAGAACTGTGCCCCTGCCAAACTCTCCAGTTGCTTTACATGACGCCATCAATGCTTACACTTCCCATATTCCCCCATGCAGTGTTTAAGGTGTTCTCCTCATCTGTGCAGGAAGGGCACTGGTGGCCAAATGCTGCTGAGGGGTTCTGCCTACTCAGCCCAGGTGGCACCACTGAACTACAAGCACTGGGACAGGGGTCCCATTCCAGCTCCACACATCTCCCTTCCTTCTCAGAAGCTGTAGGCCATGCTCCTTCCTCAGTGTAATTCCTTTTGTAGTAAAACATGCACATTTGGATCCAAAATGGTCCAAAATACAAGTCAAAACTTAGTGTACAAAAAACAGGCCTCTGTAACAAAGCCCTCCTACAACTCCTTGTAACTGCATGAACCCCACTTCTTTCTTCATATTTGAGATCCCAAACATTTCCCATTCTTTCAGTGCTTCAGTCACTGAATTACACCCCGTTTGCCAAGGAAATCATGGGAAAACAAGTCAGTCATGGAGCACTTCCTGTGGGTCACCAATTCCTGCCGGAGCAGCCGGAGGGGAACGAATGCTCTGCACTGAGGCTGCTCTAGGAGTGGTCCCCTGGCCTCTATCAAGCTACTGGACTTAGCTCCCCAGATGATCTCAGCTACTGTAGAACCACATGCAGAGCCTCTCACCTCCCAAACTTATGACACAAATCCTTTATGACCCTGTGAGCTAATGCAGAGGGAAATGGGACTGGCACCACCCTGTTTACAAGGCCTGGGCTCTCCGTGGAGAGCCCTGGGACTGAAAATGGTGCTGCAGTCCAGCTGGTGTTAGAACAGAAGTGCAAATTTAGGACAGAGGCACTTTGGGTAAGAGGAGCTGTTGCTCACTGGTTACAGCATAAACAACAGCATGTGGCTGAAGTCTCATACTCACATCCAAGTTTGGGTCTAGCTGATGTGATTCTCCCTTTTATAAAAGAGCAGAGATGGAAATACAGATCCTGGTATCAAATGAACCCACAGCAGTGACAGTCTGACATCTTGTGCCAGTCCCATGCTCCACAGTGCCCGGGTACCTGCAGTGAACTGAACAAATCAGAACTTGGTGGCCTCATTCCAGAGAAGGCAGCATCCAAAGCTGTGAGGCAAGGTCATGAGAAGAGAATGGATGAGATTTGGTTTTAACTTTCTGGGCTGAAGATGTAGCATGAGCAGGGGGTTTTTGGCAGTTTTGAAGACAGATAAGTGCACAAGAACCTGTGAAAAGATGCAATTTCCATTTGCCCTCTTCTCTCCCCTCTGCACCTTCTGTTCTAACACTGAGCCAAAATGACTGAAAGACATTTGAGAAGTCTGGAGCTCGATGGGGCTGAGTTTTGCTGTTTTACAAGTGACTTCCTTGACACAATATTTCAGCTATCTATCATTTCAGAGAAAGACTATATTTCTACACTGAAGCCAACTCTTCACAGACAAGTAATTTGAATTCCTCCATGTTCGCTTCCTCTGGCCTCCAGGAAATGAAATATAACTCAGAAAAATACCCTTTTTGATGAGGGTTTAAACTGAAAGGTAAAGACTAAAATGCCAGTCACTGTATAGCACTGTCCAATTTTTCCCACACTGAGTAATTCTGGTTCCTAATGGAGTTCACACTACCTACCTACCACAAAACATCTGTGATTTAAACTGTTTGACGAAATATATCTCAGATCAGATTGAAAAACAACGCAAGAATCAACAGGACACTAAATTACTTGACTCTCCTGAGCTTTGCCCTTGTGGAGCACTGTCAGTCAGCATGTCCAAACATCTTTCCACACACTCCACAACGATTCTGAAAGTGGGTCATTAACACATTTTGTCATGTTATGCAATTTCTCCCTCCCCTCTAAACTGGGCTTTTTTCCAGGTCCAGTAGCCAACAATAAATCAATCACAGTCTCTCACAAGCCTTTTGACTTAAATCCTATCCTGTAGGTTGGGCTAAAACCAGAGCAGAAATCACTGCAGGAGGCGAGGCAGGACAGGGCTAGTGGTGACTGCTGCTTAGGAGGTGTTTGCTTGACCCACTGCTGTTCTTGCTACCATTCTTTGTGGACTCCTCTTCAGTGTCTGTAACAGAATCTTCCTCCTCTTCATCACTTCGATCATCTTTCAAGTCCTAGGGAGAATAAAGCATTGTGAACATATTCTACCACCCCCCAGAAACACACCCTGCCCCCAAAATGGAGGCTGACATCCAAGAACAGATCAGTTAACAACACTTTTAATTTTGTAGAACCAAATGTTCTTTAGACAAAACTGCTTCCATGACCTCGGCCCAGCCACTTGACCTCTTCTTGCTCATTTCTGCTTTTCCCTGTAAAGTATGACTATTAATCCCTGGGTGCTGTGGGATTAATTAACAGCTGTGAAGTGCAGGGAAGATGAAAAGAATACTGTTTAAAAGCTAAATATGATGAATACACTCACCCAAACACAGGAGCTGAGAGGCTGCCTACCTCTGACAGGTGTAAACTAAACAGTGATGAGTTGTGCCAGCATCTCCTGGCACCAGCTTTCCTCAAAGACACTTGCTGACCCTAAAATGCTCTTTCCTGCTCAGTGGTGTACACAGCACGTCAACACTGGCACAGGGCAGGCTGTGTCTGTACAGCTGTTGTGCATCTTGGGTTTATCACCCTGCTAAGGGAACGGCCAGGAGGAGAATGGCTGCTCCATGAGCAGGGATGGAAGGGGACAGTGAGGCAGTCTGCCCCTAGGAAAATCCCTCCCCAGTTCCATAGGGACAGCTCCTAACATTTGGCAATCATGCTTCATCCCAGACAGTCAAAAATGGAACCAGTGAATGTTTCCACCACACAGAAAAGTCATCACATCTACCCCGTGTTTCAGGGAGAAGACCATGCTGCGGTGTTTGTCACAGCACATAAAATACACCATTAGTCTCCTATTTCTCAACTTCTGCTATAACCCAAGGCCCTACAGTGCATTCAGAAGTTTGGTTCAAACAATCGAGGCTTCAGCATTAAACCCAAACACCCCAATTCTCCCTTCAGTGCAACAAGCTCTCCAGAGCAGCACCTGCCTGGAAGACTTTCCACACCAGTGGATAATCTGCTCCACAGACTCAGGGCAGGATGCTTTAGTTGGAGATGATGTACATCCAGAAAACACTTCCTTCTTCTTGATTCCTAAATGGTGCCTGAGGACAGGCACCACTTTTTGCATCTTTTGGTACTGAAGAATGCTTGGCCTGAGGGAGACCTGGGGCTTCTCCTCGTGACAGCTCTGCCTCCCAAGCTGCGTGCTGGAGCTGGCAGGAATGTCAGCACAGACAGCACAGCCACACTAGGACCACTCCATCATGGATAAATCTGCTCTTATGTCATCCATCTGGACCTCAGCTACACAGGCAGAGGCTGCTTGTTCTCCCTGTGATGTGCCAAGGTCAGAGCTGTGACGCAGGGAGGAGAAACCAGGGCTGTTCTGGCCCCTCCTGGATCTGCTCTCAGAATGAACTAACAATTCCACTTCCTTAGTGTGCTGCTCTGAGGTCTTTCTTAAGCACCAAATTCATACAGAGAAAATAAATAACAGCCCAGTAATAACTCATCCAATTGCAATCTCATATCCCTTTATATATTACACTCCTAGTAAAAGGTATCGGGCTAGAAAGAAAATTAAAGCCTGAACTCTGGCTCATCACAAACTATAAACTTCCTGGAGATTTTCTTTTGCCTTTTCCCTAACAACTTACAAAGGGTATCAAAACAAACAAATCTTACTGTAAATACAGTAAAATAAACTTGGCATGCCATCAGTTAGAGAAAAGGCAAGACAGCCTTTCCCACACAATTTATGAGGTTCTGGCTCTTTCAGATCACCTCGCTCCCTCCTGGTATTTTTGCCATTTGTATTTGCAGTAAAAGACAAATGCTGAGGGAGTGGGGGGAGGATTGTTGCTTTTCTGCCACCAGAAACGTTTCAGAAAGAAAAGCAAACTAATCATAAGCAGTGTCTGATGCCAAATCCACTGCTCTCATCTCCCTGAGGCTGCACTGTGGGCAGTGACAGGGAGCAGCACTTTGGGGCTCACTGGGAATAATGTCAGGGAAGTTTGTGGTATTTCATCTGGAGACCCTGCTTGTGCTGCACACAAGTTGCTGGTGCTCAAGTATGTGTTTAAGAACAGCTGGCAAACTGCTCTGCTTTGAATGATGGCCAGAATGTGATATTGATTCCTGTTTCCTATAGGAATGAGCTGGCATTTCCAGCATGGAACTGGAAACTCAGATAGAGTTGGCTTCCCAGTTTTAATTCTGTCAAGCTGGATGCTCTGATTAAAGGCACTATATGTAGTAATTAAAAAACATGTCATGTTTTTTCCATCCCACTGTAAATCCCTGCCTTTGAGAGAACATCTTACAGATTTCAAAGCAGCAGAATTAAATTTCTTCATATTCTGAAGTAATCACTGCAAATTTTTTTAATTCTGGGAAAGAGTGTTATTTCTGAAATTCTGATACTAATCAAGAAAAAATGCTGCTAAATTCAATATATTTATTATATTTTGTAATAACAAACTTGCTTCCTGACCAAGTGTCTCTACAAATTCCTGCTTTAGAAGATTTTTGTTTGGATTGTTTAAGTGACAGGACTTGAAATAGCAATAGCTTCATCTGTAATTGGAAATCCAAACAAACCTGTCTTTGCAAACTGTTTAACAGACCATTATAAATATATTAAGATATCCTGAGTGAAGTTTGTGCCTCTTAACTTTGACCTTCTAATAAAAACAAAAATTCTAGCATTTCTAGGATTTTCCCTGTTTTAATACCAAGATGTTTTCTCAGAGCCCCTCACATCATATATTATACTTATGTTTTCCAACTCAGAGGCTCTGCTCTGACTGTCCCTGAGCAGCAGCAGATGAATATACTATCAGGAACATAAGAGCTGGCAAACTGTAAATACCACAGCTGAGGCCATCACTAATACTCAATGCTTTCGTTTAATGGCATCAACTGCATTTATTATACTTCAGCTGGTTTAGGGTAACAGACAAAATGGATGTGTACATTTTCTGTTCTGGATGACTAACCAATTTAATCTTTCTAAATGGATGAATGGTTTCAAGGTTTATGAGAAGCAACACTAATGCTATAAAATCTGCAAGAGAGCCATTTGTAGTGAAGCCAAAGCTGCAAACTTTTATAATCTTTTTTCCTTTTGTTTAACCCTTCCACCTGCTGCTCAGTCTGCCTCTTTTAGTTAAATGAACCGTATTTGTTAAGGTAGTTTTGGCTTCTTGCATTTCACTGTTGTTAGAACACGTATCATTGAAGTCATTAGCACTACCTGAACGGTAAAGGACCTTCTAAGTGCCTTCACCATGGAAAAAGAGTTCAAGTTAAGAGATGAACAAAATTCATAGGCCACCTCCCAGCCTCTTGTAAGCAGAAAAATACTGGTCAAATCTCCATCTGGCTTTGAGGTCTTCTCCAACCCAAACCATTCCATGATTCCAACTGTGTCCCTGTGGGTGGTGGGAGACGTTCCAGGCCTAACTCACCTGGTGGGATCAACACTGACTCCAGGCTTCTCAGCAGCATAAGAAGATTTCAATTTGGCCCCTTACTGGACAAGACTAGAACCAATTAATTTTTTGGGCTAAGCATAATTTACACAGTTAACTGGATTTCTCCTACCAAGTAATCATGTATCAAAACAATTCAGAGCTGATTCCAGAATTTTGTTTTCTGATCTAGTGAAATTTAAAACACTTATTCTTAACCTTTAGTTGGAATTTTCTGACTCTTAAATATGTCTTCTATTAAAATCAGAACCTTGTATCTTAATTCTACCTTAAAAATATTTTCATTTAAACATCCACAAACACATTGACTAGATCTTGATTTTTCAATGTACAGACAGTAAATTCCACAACACCTGCACATATGGAAACAGCTTGAAGTACAAAGATGAAAGCTATTAGTCAGGTCAGCAACCACTGCCTCACATAAAAGAGATAATAAACAAGAGAGATAATAAAAAGTCAGTCCAAATAGATAGAAGGGGGTACTTTTCTAACAAGTAATACTATAAAGTTGATGAATCTCCGAGTTCAACATGTTGAATTCAACATCAATAATTCAACTCAGCTGACATATGACTTAATAAGTCTTTACTTTCCTATAGAGACTAAGCAATATACATTTGGATTCAAGCAAACTCTTCTGTATTTCCAGCCTGGAAGATTTTATTGGAACATATATTTCCCTTTTCAGCTCATACACACTAGGCAACATAAATAATGTTTATCTTCTATGGAAGATGCACAGTTGGACTCTGCTTTCTGCAGTTTTTAAATGAAGATGCAGACTTTCTAAGTTAATTGTATTGGACATCTTGTGGCAAAAAGTCCTCTTATTTAATCTATATCTTCTATGTAATACCCATTCCCCAAGCTTTCAACTGATGGTTTTCAGAGGGAACTCAAAGACTTGTAAAAAACAAACCAGAAGTTACACTAATTCCACAATTATTGAAAAGAATAGCCTTATAAAACTAGATGTTGCTACTAGAACATGTCCCTGATTTTGACTGATGGGATAAATTTAACCCCAAGAAAACCTCACTGGTGGTGTCACTCAGCACAGCATACCTGGAACTGGGGCTGGAAGGCCCTGCGTGTTCTGAAGAACCAAGTCATTGTTTACAGCTAATCAGGTTCTCTGTGGTTCCAGCCGAGTCTGCAGGCTGAGTTATTGAAATCCACTGCCTGAACCTCGCACTGCGGCCCACAGCGCTTTACGATAATGTCAAAAGCCCAGGAGGTACCGAGTGAGTCATAATGTCCCACTGCTTTTTGAATTATTCCAATTTTAAATCCACTGTTGGCAAAGAAACAAAGAACAATGTAATAGGCATTTGATGCTGTTCTCTACAGTGAACTTTTTTTTACCCTAGGACAGAACTCGCGTTAAGCCGAGGAGTTCAGTGCTATGAACTTTTATCGGAACATGCACTTTTTCTCCTTAGAAATGTTGTTTAGGCTACAAAACAGCTGATCAGACACTCGTGCTGTTCTCAGTGAGGTATGATACTGCAGTTAATTAATGTTTTGAAACAACACAGCTGCTAAAGAGTATTCCTACAGAAGCCTTGCAGCACTGTGGATTAAGCTGAGACCACAACACACAGGTATGTGACAGGCATTTCTGTCCAACAGGGACATTTCTCTACATCCTTAGAGACCATTCCATTCCTCTTGTGATGCATCTGAACTTTATATCCATACTTAAACATCAATCTCATTTTCAGTTGCATACCTAATGGTTTTCTCCTATATTCATATCACAATACCTAAAATCATTTCCATGCAGTCCTTCTAAACACCCTGATAGCAAGGCTGGGTATGCAATACTTTAAGTAGCTCCCAGTGAACAAAGTTTTATGCAGTTTCCTTGCAGACTCAAATGATACAGAGATGGGGACACCACTCTTCCTCCACTGGTTACAGAGGGAGCCTGGAAATTGTGGTAGGCACAGTGTAAGTTACACAAGGCAGATTCACCAATCCCTGTCTGCTCAGGCTGCCTTCTGTGCTTCCTGCTGAGGGGAACCTGCAGTGTCCTGTGATCAAAACTCATTACAATTGTGTTACAGAGGACAAACTGCTCCTTTAAAGTATTTCCTCCCTTTTTGCCATGTAATTATGATTATGGAGCACTCCTATGTCCTCCTAGAGAAACATTTTCTTTAAATACAAAACAGGACAACTTTCTTTCTCAATTGATATTAACCTATCATTAAATGGCTTTATTTCAATCTTTTCTAAAATCGATTCACCAGATTGCAGTTCAGTTAACTCCCTCTGAAAATATAAGAATTATTCACCTCATAACAAAGTCACAATCCAAATCTCTGCAGAATATATTAAAAATAGTAAATGAAGGCATCAAAAGTTCTGTAAAGGCTTAGGGTTTGCTCTGCGAATTGATTTTTGGCAATTGAAAAAATAAATACATATGCACACTATTACACATATATGATTTTTATATAGGTGTATATATAAAACTAGCAAGAAATGGAACATTTCATAAAGGTCCTGCTAGAAAATTAAAAGATACAAGCAGTTAAAATAAGCAGCCAGAAAATCTGTCAGCAAATGCCCTTCTGTGAACAGCAAGGTAAAGCAATTAATTTTAGAGCAAAAACTTTACCAACAGTGGTCTTTTCTCTGAATTAGGAACTCGCACATCAAAAGAACCATTTGGATCAGGGATTTACTAGAAGTGGAGTTGTCTTGTGCCAGGGAACACGCAGAGAGGGGCGGGGGTGCTTGTTCGGCCAGATCCATTGCTGGTGAAAACTGACACAATCCCAGTGAGCTCCGCTCACTCCTACCAGCTGAGAGCCTGGCCCTGGATCAACACCACGGGAACGGCCAGGCCAGGAAGCCCCGGGATTGCGTGGAGGCTTGTGTTGCTATTCTTAGAGGCACTGGTCATCTGCTGCTCCTGCTGAAGTCAAACTCAGCGACTTTGGAAAGAGCAGATTTTCACTGCAGCACATCAGAGCTGTTTATGGCACGGTCAAAGTGAGACAGGCAAAGGGAGCATCCATACCCCCAATTTGTTGGACTCTGCCCAGGGGGCTGGGGTTGCTCCTGCATAGTCCTGTGTGTGCACAGCAAGGCTGTGGAAGGGTACTTTGGCCCAGTGCTCCCACCCCAGCATGGCTTCACCATCTATTTACTACAATCAAATGCTCACAATTTATTTTCTGCAGTTTCTCATTGGTTCATTCCTCCACTATGGTCACAACAGCCTTTAACATAGGTTTTCAAAGACTTACCTGATTTTTATGTAATGTTCAAGTGAAAAATGTTGTGGAATTACAGGCATTCTACACAGAGTTTATAAAAAAAAAAAAAGTCCAACAAAGAACACTGTTGCTGTATTGAAACTGGAGAAGTCTATTTTAGGGTGTGGTATAACATACAATCCACTAAGCATATATAACACACCTCCACCTGGAAGTCACTGCTCAGCTGCTGACCCCTTCCAGAATCTGGAATAAATGTAAAGGTTTAAATAGAAATCTGCCTTTTAACTCCCAGGGCCAGAAAAACTGGTTGAGGCTCCAGAGACCAAAGAGTGCTCTTGGATTGGCACAGTGGAGAAGAACTGGTGGCTTTTCCTCTTTCACAGGCTCTGCTGGGCTGCACACTTTGACAATATCCATGGCTGGGGACAGCCTTGATTCCACATCCCTGGAAGGGCAGGGCTCCAGGGCTCCCCAGCTTCTCTGCTCCTTGCCCATCACCAAATACCAGCCAGCAAACCTCAAACTCTTCTATGCTCCTTCTGCCTGCTTTCCAACCTCCTCCCTCAGATGAATTTGGCAGCACCAAGTGAGACATGTAGCCAGGCTTTGGGCTTAACTGGATTGCTGGAGCAGAATGGGAAATATGCAGATGAAAGAAAGTCGTAACAGGAAGTAATTTCCTTTTACTAGGGCACGAGCCTCCACGCTGCTGACCTGGCTGGCTGACTCCCATCTCCAGGCTATTAAACAGCTCATGTCCCCAGGGCAATCATTTTAACCAACTGGGAAGGCTCCCAGATTGACTGGTTTTCATGTCTAAGAGGGAAAGCTTTCATTTGGCCTATTTTGTTCCCCTAATAAGCTATCCTCATGAGAAAAATCTGCTATAAATATTCATCTGTTGAGAACCAACAAATTCAACTTCTCCACAACCTGTTTTCCTTTAAAATGGACGAATAGCAACTCCTACTAATCTAGTTCAACCCGTCTTATGTTTGTGCTAACCCTCCACTGAGAGAACTCAAACTCCAAAGCAGAACTGGCCCTTCCCAGTCTAGAATGGAACAACAAAATGTCAAGGAAAAGCTTTTCCACAACTTCCCAGTTCCAGTCACAAAAATATAACTCACTAGATTATCATTATCCTCTAAAATGTATTGCTGCTTTTAAAATAACCACTTGGAATTAAGGCAAGTGCACCTCTAGGTCTGTTTTACCAGCACCCCAACAGCCACTGGGCAGCACAGGCCTCACAAAATACATAAGAAAACAGAATCTTATGTGCCTCTAGGTTAGGAAATAAAGCTTGTCCTCTATTTAACTCCTGTAGTATGGCATTTTTCTGAAGGGAATGACTTCTTACTGAATATGCTACTTCTCATTAAATTTCAATTTGTTTGATGCAAGCAGATCAAGCATAAAAAAAAGATAAGTAAGAGGAAAAATGCTTCAGTAGAAAAATGATGGCTGGGAACAGCAGAAGTATCATAGCAAGCACTTCACAGCTCTCATTTCAACCCCAAACAGTATTTTCTTATGATTTTCAGTTTTCCCTACTCTGTTTTTAGTCATTCTTTGAACACTAACTCTCACTGTTGCCTTGGGAATTTGGGCCAAATAAGGAATGAACAAACCATGGACAAGGATACACCCAACCTGTCTTTAAAAAGCTTACTAAGTACAAAATGCCAAAGAAATATTGAACATAGACAGGTTTTTAAAGAGTGACAAGTCCAAAATCCTGATCTACAGCAGTGCAGGGTCTTTCCTACTTTAGGAAGAGGAAAGAACCACAATGAATCCAAGAAAACTGCTGCTGACGACTCCTAAATAACAGCAGCCATTAGTGAGCAGCTCATTGCCCTCCTCCAGAAGGTGGTCTGATGGTGGCAAAACAATTACAAGAGCAGGAAAACCTATTCCTGGACACATTCAGCCTGTTAGAAACCTGCCATTACCCTCCACTGATGGACTTTGCATCAGCCCTGAAGTATCTGAGACATGTGGACATCATGCCCATTTCCTACAACTTACACATATTTTTCAAGATTTAAAGCATCATAGTCTCAAAACCTTAACTCAGTATGTAATGGGTTTAACATATATTTTACATCTTAATTTGCCATAATAATGTGGCTATAAGCTGCTGTCATTCACTCCCTTTTTCTGACCTTGGAAAGAAAATGTTTAATCTCCACGGGATTTTCCTGGCGAGATGCTTTAAATCAGTGCATATGTACATACTTCTGTATATGCTTTTTCAATTTTCCTAAAATATTCTCATATGTGCAGACATGATGACTAGACATGTTTCAGTGGTGCTTGAAACTTGATACAAGTGGGTAATTTAACCATGTAATTGAACAATATTACAGAAACACACGGAGTTTCCTAGCAACAAAAGGCCTTGAACATCAAGATGGCAGCCAGCAGCTAACATTGCAATTGCCTGACCTAACTTGAAAAGAAATTACACTGAAGAATGTCCTCCTTCCTCCTGAAACAGAACTGGTACATGGCTACAAGTCTGACCTCGAAGGGCTTTTCTTACAGACCTTACTCATACATAAGGTCACAAATGTCACATAAGAAAGGATATTTAGGGAACATTTATATTTTCCAGAGGTAAGAATAATGGATTTGAAAAACTTAATTCTGTACCCTCAAGTTTACCCACATGGAAAATAAAAAGCTTCTTAATGTGAAGTAGCTGAGTACAGCTGAGCTTGTGGATGGAGAACTCCCCCTTGTCTGGGCATTCCCAGAGAGCCAAGGGAAAGATGGCACAAATCCCATGAGGCTGGATGCCACCAATGCTGCTCTGTGGCACCAGTCCCTGTGCCAGAGACTCCCATGGCTGAGAAAACAGGACACTGAGGGATGGCAGAAGATCATCTCTCCTTTCCCTCATTTTCAGCCATCTCTCGCTGAGTATTTGGGAGGAGGAAAAACACAAGATTTTTAGTCCAAGTTCGTTTTTGCTGAAGCAAATCAGTGGGCTGAGCAGCTATCCCAGAGGGCTGAAGATAACTGTCCCCTCAATTGGTGTAGGGGGGAGGTGACAGCTGAGATTAAGAGCTTCTGACCAGCCACTCTGAGTCAAAAGTCATCTCCTCCTCAGGGGGAAGAGTAAAGGATGGAAGAAGCCACCAACTCTCGAGGCTGCAGTGACCCCAAAACTCCAGGATGGATCAAGGCATAAAGGGCACTGAAAAAATTCCTTACACCCTTCTATGCTCAGAGCTTCCTACAGTTAAACAACAGAAGTCTCTATTCCCAGTTACACCATGACTTCATTTTTCCATCTGAAGTAGCTAACTGTTGCTTCAAGAAAAATATCAAAAATTGCTAAGTTTTCATTCAGAAAACAGGCAGTCTTGGGCAGAGAAACAAACCCCTTCTAACACCAGGATGATGGTCTACTGATATTTCCCTAAAATAGCAGCAGCTATTTGTGTGCAGCATGTCTATAACAAAGATGTTGGTATAAAAATGCTGCTTTGCCAACACCATTCTTTTCAACATTGCCTTTCCAGCTCTGGAGGCACTGGCTGCTTTCACAGCCAAGTTTGCCACTGCTATGGAAAACAGGCTGCACATGCAAGCCAGCTGAAGTCATCCAGACTGAAAAGGGCCCAGGCTGCTGCTGCTACCACTGTAAAAATGTTATTTGGAAACCGTCTTCTCACAGAGAGCTGTATAAGGAATCAAAAACCCGTGGTAGGGATGCAAGCTTGGTGCTTTCCCATTTTTTAGCAGTGACGAACACAACAAAGCTCTTATCTCGAAAGAAAACATTTCTGCCCTTTACAGAGGCACATAAGCAGGCAGAGTGGCCTTATATAGCTGGCCTGGCAATATCCTGTTCACCCCTGCATCTGAGCACCTTCTGGCACTGTGCTCTGAGAACCTCAACCAGTGGGGATGGAGAGCTCTGCCAAGCCTTCCTCTTCCTCAGCTGGGAGGCACAGGGATGTCTCTCCTCTCATCAGAGGGGCTGTGCACAGAGAACAAGAACAGCACAGAGACAAGGCCAAAATCACAAAAGAAAACAAGAAGTAAAGGTCTTTACCACTCAGTAAGTCAGGCCAGAAATAATGTAGTAATTAGTCAAATGGAGGTAAACGACACACAAGGAATACAAGATTCTCAGTGTCTAAGGGAACATAGAAGTTTGTTTTAGAGGCAGAGTAACACAAACCATTTCTTCCACAGATTTATCCCTTCTGTGCTGCTGTTTGCTGTCTAACAAGGGCTGAGTTTGTAACTTCTAGGGCAGATGTTGGGTCTCCATGATACCCAGCTGTCTGTTTGCATAAGATTTGAAGGAATCCAAAAATCCAGTAATTACAGGATGGTTCCTGATAGCACTCAAACAACAATTAGATACAGGGAGAAAGGAATATTTCTATTTCCTTAAGATGCTTCACAGCATAAACTCCTTCAGATAAAAGGACAGTCAGTTTAATTAAGTTTTTGCTTCTTGAGCCTCAGAAAAAATACCATTTTTCAACTAAGCAAGACTTAAATTTCGTCTTAACTAGAAAAATACACCTGTCAATACTTGTGTGACTTCTCCAAAGTCCTTCTCTTAATGCTTTTTTGCTAAATATTTTATCTACCCTGCACCCTACTGCACACTTCATAGCACAAGACACTGAAAATGTCACTACTTCAGGCAATCAAATGAGATACAAATGGCATTTTTCTTCAGAGGTTTTTCCCACATGAGTCTTCTCAACAAGGTAAAAGCAGATTAGGCAGCACCAGACTTGCACAGTTTCTCTGCTCCAGCTGAATATGACGGTATTTCATTGAGTCATAATATAATACCAGATATGCTTCATATGGATTTCATGATCCAAAACCAGTGCTCAAGTTTAGTTGACCTCAGATTTAGGCAAACCTGAAGAAATTTAAATACTGCAGAAAAATCGCAGTCAAAGCTCTCATCACTCACTTCTCTTCTTTTTTGGTAAGTTGCTACGAAACCCAGTGACAAAAGATTGCTTTCACTCAGAACGCAGGAATTCCTGGGGAGTTCTGGAGCATCTTAGGGCTGCAGTTTTTGGGAGAGCTCATTCCTCATTTACTACTGGTACAAAACATCAAATACTGGCAAAAAACCCCACCATTCTAGCTGAAGTTTTTATATTACCACCAAGACCTTTGGTGTGCCAAGGAGAGGTACAAAGCACATTTGAACAACGCTATGCTTTATAGATCCCTATCAGAAATGCTGACTTGAAAGGTCAGGAAAACAATAAAATTCCAAGTAAATCTATTGGAGGTATTGGCAACTGTTTGATACTTCACAGATCTTTCTGAAGAAACGAAATTTCTTACCTTTAGGAAAACGAACCTTTTCAAAATCTTGAAAACTAAGTAACCCCAATACAAATGCAAGCCTTGGAGGATCAATAACATCCCATTGAATAAAAAATATGCTATAACAGGAGTCGTGGAGTAGAAGGTGGGCTGATACAGTGTGGCACGAAGAATCCTGAAAAATGAAGATCATTGTTGTGGTGCAAGGTCTCTTCTTTATGCTATTTACACTTATTTCTAATTTCATATTCCAAGCTGATTAATATTAAAAAGCTCTGCAAAGATGGTAGTTTAATTAACAAGCCCTGTCTTAACTAGATTATGCATCTCTGTTGAAATATAGACTTCATAAGATGAGAAATTCGAGTCGGGCATGAAAACATTCTAAGTGAGGTTAGAAAAAGTCCCTGTTTTTCAGATCTTCGTCTCTGTGTGGTCTAGATATTGTGCAACTCAGAGCTTGTCTATGCCTTTTTTAGTGCAAATTCTCTCTAATCTGAAATCCACACTCCAGAGAAAATCCTAAAGGCTTTGCAACAGGACTTTTCATTAATTAACATATGTTTTGTCCATCTTCAGACTTTACTACTCCTATATTATTTGGGGCTTTTTGAGTCCCTTTAATCTCATCATGCTTTGCTTCCAAGCTCAAGAACTGAAGAACAAGAAACTCAGTGAAGCAAAATGATTGCAGATCACTTGTACAGTTAATTAAAAAAAACCAACAATAAAGTAAAAGACATCAGTATTTCTGAAAGAAAATGCTACGGGAAATTAAAGCCTTATGTTGATCAATGTTCAGAACTATTAATTTAACCAGCTTGAGTCTCTAAGGGTTTGTCCATGTGCAGGGAGGGGCAAATTAGAGCTGTGAACGTGAAAGACATTAAACACTTTTTAAAAGATAAACATGTTAAGCACCCATGTGGATACTCTAAAGCAGATTTAAATCGCAGCACTCCAAAGGCATGCAAGTATTTAGCAAGTTAAGATTTATTTGTGCTGACTTCATAAATTAATTAGTTCACCTAAACTTCTCTGAGTGCTCCTCATGTGAGTGAGGTGAAAAAAAAAAACCGAAACATTAACTACAATCACGTACTCTGACTTTGCAGCTACAGCAGAAAGGGTGGAATGAAAGAGAAAAGGATTTCTCTTAGTTAAGGAGCTCAATCCCCTTGCAAATGCAGGGGCTCATAGCATTTAACTACTATTTACAAAACAAGTTACATAACAAATAAAAGCTTTTATTTAGGTTCAAGAGGCCCATTGAAAATGATTTTTACTTAATAATTTTTAAAGAAAATGTCTGTTTGTCCATTTTTGTCAATTTTCTCACTATCAGAATTTTCAAGTCCAGTCCATTCCTTTCCTTTTTGCATCACAACCAACACTAAACTTTCAGGGGGAGTGGGAATGAAGTAAGAGCCTGTGACTGGATTAAATATTGCTTACCAGAAGGGGAACAGGATGATCCTGGTGATGAAGAATGCGATAGAAAAGATGATAAACAGCATGTTGCAGGTTTTCTCCCAGCGAGCATAATTAAACATTTTGGCTGCCTGCAGTGGATAAAAACCCCCAAATGTATTATAAATATTCTCTGAAATAAATTCTGCATTTTCATAAATAAAGACTCATCTTCC
The DNA here is from genome assembly GCA_013390045.1 of Picathartes gymnocephalus. Classification (NCBI taxonomy): domain Eukaryota; kingdom Metazoa; phylum Chordata; class Aves; order Passeriformes; family Picathartidae; genus Picathartes; species Picathartes gymnocephalus. Next base: position 191,697 of record WEKY01058987.1, on the reverse strand, counting down.
ACCTAAGCAGGAAGAATATTTCCTCCCAGTTTGACATGTAGAGCAATCATTTTAGTGATACCTAATAAAGCAGCATCAGACCAGATTCTTTGTTTATATTTCTCCTTTCATCTTGAAGGAGAGGACTCTGCATCAAAGGCCTAAAGAACAGCTCTCTAACCAGAATATAAAGTGTCAAGGAAAGACAAAGTGCTCTTTAGAACTAAAGTAATTCCTCATTTTCCTACCAGATTCCAAACAGAGTGAATTCCAAGAGAAGCTGCTGGCTACACCTGCACATTCAGGAGTAGCAGTGACCCTTTAAACGCAGATGCTCTGGGACATGCCTGTTACTGCCCCTCCTCTGGGCCTAATTCAGCTCCTGTCTTCTCCTTTCTGAGAGCAGGAGATCTCAGTGCTGGTCTCTACCCCACTAACAAAGGCTGTAATTGCTGCTTCTCCCCTAAATGAACTGTCCAGCTCTCCGTGCTCCATTAGGAACCACCCTGGGCAAAGCTGCTGTTTTCGAATGTGATCAAAGCTGCAGGTGCCCAGCCTAAGTTTTAAACAGCAGCTTGATTAACTTTTCTTTTCCTTTTTCTTTTGAGTGGCAGGGTTGCATTAAGTTATTCTGGTACTCTACTCCAGTTTCCATCTGAGTGCTGTCCTACCAGTTGTCAACTCAATTGTTTGTAAGGCCACGCAGTTCATGGGACGTAGGAGCAGTTCAGGATTTAAAGTAACCCAGCAAGAAAACCTGTTTAATCTGGACCAATCCCAAGTGCACAACCCCACAATTAGTTGTTTTGATACTATAAGATAAAGTATCAGCAACAGAAAGTACAGTGACAGATAACAGCCTACAAGTGCTGCTTACACTGGCACTGCCCTCAAAAGATGTGGTGAAATCGTGCTCTCAAACCTGGTGTTATAAACTCGGGGTAATTCTAGTGAAGGAAACACTGTGTTTGGCTTCCAAGAAACCCAGCAGCAGCTCTGTGACCACTGAGCTCTGTACAGAGTGGAACACTTCTTAATCACTGGTACTGATACTTAGTGCAGGGGAGACACTTTCCCTTCAGTCCAGGAAAATAAACTTTTCTTCTTCCAAAAGATACCTGGTACAGGTTGGACTCTATGTCAGAGGTCTTTTTCAACCTCAGTGATTCTGTGATGCTGTGCACAATGTGGTCTAATTTTATCAGTGAAACAAGAATAACCCAGGGAGGCAGCTTTATTTCCAGTTCCTGTTCTGCACTGAAGAAGTTCTCTTCTGCTGCTTTCTCATAATGGACTGTGTAACAAAGTATCAGCCTTAATTATCTAGAAACTCTTTTTTATCTTACAAGTTACAAATCTGAAAAGCTGTGTCCCTGTGGGGATAGGAAGGGATCATATGAAACTCATGGCAAAAAGATTAAAATGTCACTGACACCAAAACCAAAATCCCAACAATCAAAAAACTCAGGACAGGTAAAAAAAAAAACCAAACAAAAAATAAACCAACACAACAAGCTGGAGAGCAGGGTTACCTCGAGCCAGAAATCTGCAGTGTCGTGCACGAACATCACCAGAGTTCCAAGTCGCACGTAATTGCCACACCAAGAGCCACTCATCAACCCGATGGCTGCCAGGTGATGAACGACGTGGGCCATAAAATCCTGGGAAGGACAGAAGAAAATAAAGGTAAAGCCGATCAAGTCCAGCCCCTGGGGGTCTCTGGCCTGTCAGACCCCGAGCGCTGCCGGCAGCCGGGGATGGGCGGATGTGTGCGGGGTGCCAGGCACAGACTGATGCTGCCCTCAAGTGGATGCACCAAATCCCGGATCCAGGCCGTGCTTTTCCTGGCAAACGCCTTTTCCCGCTCACGGGAACAGAGGTTCAAGCTACAAACGAGCACAAGCACTTGCCTTCCGTTTGTTGTCAATCCCGAGGGTAAATAAGAGAGACCAGTAAAACCCGATCTCGGTCATGTAGTACCAGTACTGGGATGGCAGCAGGGTCTGTGATGAAGAAAAACACAGTTAACTCTGAGAACGGGAAAAAGTAAATGTTAAGTGAGATTACTTCTTTTTTCCTTTCCTGAATTCTGCTCCTCTGGTCAGTCTTGTTTAAAAAATCAAGCACAATTAAATTCTTGTCCTGGGCTTCATTAAGAAGGATGTTCTGAGAGCCAAGTATTTTAACCTTTGCTCAGCCCAAATTCTCAGCTCCCACAGTTCCTCCCTCACCTCTGAATTTTAACTTGCTTTTCCCTCCATGTTTTTGTCAGAGAGCTACATGCAGAGTCCTTCTGCATTTAATTACAAACAACTGCAAATAAACCCCCTCCGTTTTGGTGAACAATTAACATAATAAACTGAAATATCAGTAATTTATGATATCCTAAAATCCCATGGATCTGCCTAGGGGAGAGCAGAGCTTGGCTGCTCCCTTGGGTCAATACATTTCCCAGGTGGCAGATGTGTACCACGAGCTGGGAAAAGTCACCTGGGAGTCAGGAGTATTCCTGGCTCCTGCCTAGGAAAGGAATAAAAAGGCAGTTGAATGGGGCAGAGTTATTAAAATAAGAGTGCCTTGAAGCACCACTGGGCCTGGAGCAGTGCAGGGGTTCTGCACTGAAATTGGGAACGCTGATAACATCTCCAGTGAGTAACTGGTATCCCGGGGTGGGTGGAAATAACAAGGGTCTGGCTGCATGGGGGGAGTTGCAGCACAGGCAGATCCCAGGGAAGTCCTGCAACAGTCAGCAGCACTTCCCAAGAAGAAACAGGAAGCTCTGGTGCCACACCTCTTTAGGTGGTGCCCATGTGGAGGGACAAGGCTGCTGTGGATCACCCCTTCCAATGGGGAAATACCTGGAGACTGCTGGCCCGATGCCAAAAAGCTCACCTGAAATGGGTAACCAACCCACGTCTGCCATATGTCGTAAAACCAGGGTTTCTGGGGAAGACACAACAGTCAGACACTGCTCAGCTCAGCAACAATAGTTATCTTAACTCAAAATCTTCACTACTTAAAATCTCTCTAAGTGGAGCAGGCTAAGAAGCTGTAATCTTGATAACTGTTCTCAACCAATTTCTAAAGGGAACTTACATCTCAGATTTATTATATTGTTCCAAGATTTTTGGCTTCTTTTCAGGACACCTGAAACGTTCCAGTACACAATTTCATCATCCAAAGCAGTGGGTGTGTGTTTTATTACTGCAATTACTCAAGATATGTTGCCACAGTGATTAAAGTTGCTGTGTTTACCAGTCACACACACCAGCGGCTGAGGATGATAAGCAGTGTTTGGGGAGAAGGGCCAGATGAGCAGAGACACGTCGGGATCTGAAATGCTCTGGGGAAGCATTAATGGCACCCCAGGCAGGGCCCAAGGAGTTACAAACACCACTCTCTCTGCTATTCTCAACTTCTGACTCAGCAGCAACACCTCAATAAATAGCTGTGACCCCCAAAACTGCTGCCAAAAAAAAGGTTTATGGCCTCCTCTGAGAAAAACATGGCCATGGGATGCATTTGTAGGTGTTAACAAGGCATGTTGTAAAACCATCTGCGTGACTTCTTCAAGCTTGCCTCAAAAATATTGATTACTCATAAATTCCTCTATCATAGAAGGTCAAAAGTTAACTGAAAAATTAAGTTAACAGCTGCCCATCATCTACATTACATACACCAAAGATATGAACCCACAGAGCCACTGAAACCACTGAATCTTTCAATGGGTTTCAAGAAAATCTAGAAATTATTTTGTTGAAAACAAAAAGTTAACTTACATCGTACAGAAATATAAATCCAACAATGGAGGATGTCAGGTAGAATGAAAATCGCCAGCTGCAAAATTGAAATGAAAAAATAGGAAAAAAACATTATATTTTGTAAAGATATTGTCCTGAGCCAGAATTACTGCAAATCATTGTCTGTGATACACAATCTTCACATAAATGTGGCCTCACACTCTACATTAAGGATTGCCACATATTAACTCTATCTGCATTATTAATATTTAAGGTTTGACTAACTGCTAAATTAGGAAATTCTTTTACGTTATCACAATACAGATTGATTGTCATGACAGCAGTAATTTTCCAGCCAGGCTTGAACTGATCAAGAGAATGACCACAGTAAGTGTAATAAATCCCCTAAAAATTAATGTTTGAGAACAAACCTTTTCCTGGGTTGATTCTCTTCATCTCTCTCAACCCCAATTGCTGACAACAGGGGAGCCTTTTGAATTACCAGCATCTACTGGGTTAGTTTACATCTTACTACAAGGTCTCAATTAACTATAACTTCATCTTTGACTAGGTGTGCCAGAATTTAGCCTGATCTAAGCTTTTTGTGGATTAAATGGATATCCAGCAAGGCAGATAAACCTTCCAGGTTTGCACCATCAGCCTGCTCAGTCAGCAAAGGGAGAAAGCCCTTGTGCATCCCAGTGAACTGTGCTGCTCCTTGGAGGTGTCAGAGCAGGAGGCTGTGATTTGGAGGCAGCAATCGGCTCCTAATGACTCTGGAACCTGTGTGGGAGGTATTGTCCCTGGGACTGGGTGTGGCTGGAACCTCAGCCCAAGCATTCCCACTCCCACCTCCACAGGTGATGAAAAACTCCTTCTTTTCCACTCTTCCCCTCGGCAGGAACAAGCCTGACCTTTCCCCAAAGCAGCTTTGCAAGTCTGTAGGAAAACACTGCAGGACTTCACATGCACAGAAAGGTTGTGGCCACAGGGACAGGCACATGGCCCCAGACATGGGGAGAACCTGTTCTAGAACAAGAGCTATCTCAGAGGAGAGTAGCAAGCAGCTCCCAGAAAACCTAAACCCACTGAAAAGGACAGAGCACCACAAGCACACCGCACCAATGGATTGAGAGATGTATAAAATGAGATTGTGGTCTTTGGCAAGCATTAATGAAGTGCCAAATGAGAGAAGAGGAGGAGAACCTGTGTGGTAAAAACAGCCCCTCCTTTCTGAGCCCTACATCCCCTGGAGCCTGATATCCCAAGAGAAAGAATGAGATGTTCAAAGACTGAGACAGTGTTTTATGAGAAAAACAATAAACAATAGGTGAGGACATGGAATGTTGGAGGTGAGACAAGATAATGTCTCACACCTGAGACAAGAGTCAGGAAAACAATTATAAAATTGCCACTTAATATACATACGATAAACAACTGTTTTTTTTCTCAACTTTAAATCTTCTTTTCTCAGATGATTTGAAAATAACACTACACAACCACCACTGCATGGACAGGAAAAACTCAGAGATACATGGTGGGAATTAGGAGAGCAAACGGAAGGGGAGAGTGGAACCCACAAGTAAAACCTGGCTCAGGGTTAACCAAGAGATGCTGGAAAACACAACTTTGTGGCATGGGACAGACTTTACACAGCGGCTGCTTCTGCCCTCATGCCTCCCATTCCAAGCACAGAGGTGTGAGTGGTCCAGTGGAAATGCCAGAACCGATTCTGTGTTGACTGTAAAGTGCAAGTGGTTTTCTGAATCAGATCCAAAGCACAGAGCACCTAAAGGACTGTGCCATTAGTCTCCAGCCCTACAAATACATATTGAATACATTTGGCAATAAACAGCACTTCAGATTAACTCATTCTGTGTGCAACACTGCCAGAGCACTGCCTCATTTTGCATTTAGCCAAGCTTCTTTATGAATTTGGTGAATAAAACCTGAAGTGAAACTCATCCAAATTCACCAAATTTTACTCAAGTGCCTTTTAAACTCTGATCCTGGCCACCAGAGAGAGCACTGAACAATAGATATGCAAGAGGACTTTCTGGTTTAATTTCAGAAATCTTTTCTTTTGAACTGAAAGTATTAAAAAAGAACTTAGTTGGGGAAGTTAAAGGCTGGTAAGTCTTACAAGGCGGTGAAGGTTTCATGCAAAGAGCTTTCCAAACCCCAGTGTTGCTTAACTAGGAGCACCACTAGCTTAAGTATACTTTAGATCTGGCTCATCAGATTTTCCTTGTGATTTAGAAGAAAGATCCTGCAGATTGCAGGATTTCAAAAAATTTCATAACACTCGTAACTGACGACTGGAGTAGAATAACTCTGGTCCTAATTTTTTTGCCTAGAGAATTATATTCAATTAAATTCTCTGACAAAGCACAGAGCAAGGTTCACAAAATTGCACAAGAGAAACCTGTTTTCTTCATTCTCACCCAAGCTGCCAAGCAAGTTTGAATTTCAGTCTTTAGCTGTGTGTTACTTTAGCAATGGGCATCCATGGCAAGCAGGTCTTTTAGCAATAGCAGGAAATCTTATTATCACTTGTGAAGCCAAATTTACTGATCCCCAAAACAACAGCACACATAAACCATGTCAGGAGAGTTTACTCAACTCAGACTTCAAAGAGATACACCTCTGTCTACCATCTGGATTTATGTCCCACAGAGGACACCACTAAACAATCATCACATTGATTCACACTGAAAATGATCTTGATAAAGTGCTCAACTTTGAGCTCTGTGTTCTACTTTTAACCCTCAGTCCTTAAGCTAATCTACAGTAACAGAGGTTCAATATTATCATCAGGTGAATTTTTGCCAATGTAATTATGCTAATGAAAAGCCAAATACACAGAGCATTTGAAAGTGCTTTGCACTGGAACAGTTAATGTCAGTACCCAAAAGGGATGAGCTGTATAAGTATAGCCATGCCCATTTGGGGATTTGCAATTTGTATGAGATTTTAGATCACACTCACAGTGTTTAGGTATGAGGAAGTTCTCACACATAAGTGAAAAATCATATGGAGGAGGTTTTGAAACTTTTTACATATTCATTACTATCTCTCAAAGCTGCTCACTGGCCCACTCTCAGCAGTGAGTTTGAGTTCCTGTTTCACACAGGATCCCATGATCAAGCTGTGGCACCTGCCCTTTAGTCTGGATGCCACAATTCCTGCTCTTGAGTTGACTTTGGTACACAAGACAGCATCCCCAAATGACAGCATGGGTACAAACAACCCAGGGTAAGCATTGTTGGTCCCCTATGATTACTGTCAGACTGGAAAATATTTTCCTACTCTCTGCGTGTTTTCATCTTACACTTTGTACCAGGAGCCTACAAACCTATTATTCCACACAGAAGAAAACTGTAAAAGGTTTTTAATTTTTTTTTCCAGGAGAAAGAGTTAACCTAAACTTTTAACCACCATTTGGAGAAATTCTTCTAAATCCTTTCAACTTGTTTGTGCATTCAGAAACCAAAGCCCTCATCAGGCAGACTCAGCCTTCTGGAAAGGGGGGACCTCAATGATTTTCTTCCAAAAGAACAAAGCAATGATAACCAAAAGCATTGTCTTTCCTTACAAAGCTTCCTGAAATTTCCGGAACACTGTTGGAATCTCAAGGTTTCGCCGTCTCCTGAACCATTTCTCCACCAAATGGACGGTGCAGTTGCACTTTTTGGCAAGGCCCTTAATCTCTGACTGCAAGAAATGGAACAGTGTTAGCAGTAGATGCATTCCAATGCCACTGTCATTTATTTTGTAACTCACAGAGCAGCTTCCAGGTCTTCATTCAAAAATATTACCAATATTAAATATGCATGGGAGGGTATTTTCAAGAAATGCTCACAGAAACCCCAGATTTTTATTGATATAAATATATTTATTGATACAGATAAATGGATATTTATTGATATAAATAAAGCAGGCACAAAGTGAACAGATCCACAAAGTGTTCTATTGTCTTTCTGGCAGCTCCTGAGAGTCTCAGAGATGCAACTTTTCCAGTTAGATGAGAGGTTAGGCTGGAGGGGGAAGTGCCATGTACGAACACACGTAGACATTGCACCCAATCTCTCACCTAATCATAAACAATACTTTGTTAATATTTATATGAGTCTCACAGATGAGACATGGCCTGGAATTAAAGTTACCTGAGCTTTATTATCCAAAGCAAGTCAATGTATTCTCCTGAGCAAGATGCAGACTGCCCCCCTCCAACACCAGAACTACCCTGGAGTTGGAGCAGGGCCTAGAACTGCCCGTGGCCATCGGGTGCCACACTCCGGGGTCTCTGCACCCTCTGTGCTCCCAAGGTGACCAGGGCAGCCCGTGCCCAGCACAAGGCAGAGAGACTCCTGCATTTCGGGGTGCTCAGTGCCCCACTGCAGCAGCCTGTGGGCTGCCTCCCTCTCCTCCATCCCCAAGTGCAGAAGGTGTGGGATGACCTCGCCGGGGCTGGCGCAGGAGCAGGGAGAGTGTCTGGCTCACCCCTGGGGAAGGTTTTCCTCCCAAGGGCAGTATGCAAATAGTTGGTGGCAGCAGCGCTGCCTCCACCGAGGTGAGGCCACTCCAGTTAGTCTCCTGCCCTCAGGGAAACCTCTGGAATGTGAGAAAAGGCAGCTGAGCTGCCAGGGAGGGCAGGAGTGCAAACAGCCACTGTGTCCAGCCCATCCTTCTGGCTCCGAGCTCTCCACTTGCCACGCAGGAATAGCAACTCTGTTTCCACCCAACAGAGCCCACATGCCCTCATTTGCCAGCCAGGCTTTCCCAGGCACGCAGCTCCCCAAGCTGGACACCTAAAGGAGGCAGCCTGAATCCTTTCCATGCTCTGAGGAGTCTAAAAATGCTGTGCTTTCTTTAAGAAATCAAATGTCCAATTGTGCTCATGCAGAAGGGAAGGAAAGAAACTGAGACCAGGATACTTGCCCAGGGAGAGAAGAGCTCGTGTGTGAACACCCATGCAGATATTCCTGATGTTATCAGGCAAAAGACACAACAAAAGAATAGTAGGGCTAGGGATAGCATGCCAAGTTCCTCTATGAATAGTTATCCAAATCCCTCATTACTAGAAAGCACATATTTATTTTCAAAATCAGTGTAGGAAAACTGCAATTGTTTGGGAACTGTAGTTGGGTAGGTGAACTTCCTGAGGCTGCACTCACAGTAAAGTACCTGCCTCCCATCAACAATCAAGTTGCCTCATTTTTGGAGGTGACAAGCATTGGCTAGTCTTTTTCCTTTGTTCAGTTTCAAAAACAAACAGCAAGGTAATAGAAGGATTGCTTTTCTTTCTCACATAAGCCAGGATTAAATATGCAACAATATAACGGATCAAAAGGCTTCCATACCAGCATTCTGATATTATTGCCTGCAGTAAATATGATACTGCTTTTCAACAACAGATATCAGCTGAAGTTTTCTCCAGGCAGAATGAGTTAAAGATGGAACACTGATCTTCACCGGAAATATTATTAACAGTCTAACCTAGAACTGCATGCCGGAAAACTAAACATCTTAAACGTATTTTCTGTTTCGGATGCCATATACCCTTGTCAGCAGAACAGCAACAAAAACTCAAATAAATTAAGTCATCTGTCAATCAGCTGGAACTCATCCCATGATGTCATTGCTGAGAGCTGATTGAAACAGTAAGAGTGGGATTTTCCAAAAGCAAAACGAGTTTAGAAGAATGAGAATCCTTACTTGGGATGGATGTCTCGAGCACTCCCGGAAATAACTCTCTAACACAGGATTAGGCTGTGGCTTCACACGTCTTACATTCTTTATACCCAAGGCTTTTGCTAGAGGTCTAGCAACAAATCTGAAAAGACACAGCAAATACAACACAGTGAGAAATACAACACAGTTACAAGACCTTGGCTGTCCTCAGGCCAGGATATGAAGAAAACAAATCTAATGCAATTTAATCTGCCATAGAATATGCCAGTGCACTGAGAAAAGGTTCCCAAGAGGGAACCACAGTTTATCAGCAGGCACACAACAAAGACCCAAGGACTGCAGTTTGTGGCCATGAAATGCTATAAAACTAAAGGAAATATCCTGACTTCTGTGTCCATCAGAGGGGTGTTGTAGTTGAGTGAAGGGAGACTGGATGCTCTCCATGTGAGATCAGCGATTGCTACTGGGCTGCTTCCTCCCAGTGGCAAAATCACTTGGCACCTTTTCACTGGGCTGCCACCACCCAGGCTGGATCCAGCCTGTGGCACACAGCCTTTGGATTCTCTTTCCCTTCCCTTTTCCAACCCAAATCACTGCAGAGTGTGCCAAAGGTTTCGCCCTCTGCTTGGGCAGGGTGCTCGGAAAAGCCCCCTCCCTCCTGCTGCTATCAGCCATGGATTCCTCATTACTCATGGCAGTGGTCAGCTCTCCCCAGACTCCCTGCAGCCAGATGTGTGGCTAATTACCCTCAGCAGCCCTTTCCAACAGCACTGCAGTGAGACACACTTGGGCAAGAGTTTGCTCGAGAGACACTGGGAATGGTTATGAACATATGATCCAAATTACTTTTGATTTCCAGCATGAATGATCTTATCTGCTTCTGTTTTAAGTCTGTCCAACTTAACGACATTCCAAATTTCCTCATTCTGTCCTGAAATAATTATAAAAACCTACTAATCACATTTCTTTAGAGGAAAAAGAAAAGAAAGTAAAGCAAAAAAGGCACAAATAAATAAGTCAAAACACTGCAAACTGTAGCATAATTGTAACTTTCTTCTGTGGAGCCAACATCTGTCTGTCCCCTAAGATTCCAGCTGCAGAAGCAATCCATTTTCTGGTGCCAAAGTGAGGGGGGAAAAAAGGAACCAGCTTTACTAGATCTGCATAAAACGTTCACATGAAATTTTGAGATCCCTCCAGCCTGCTTAGCTTGGCCACAGAGAGACACCTGGGATCTATCAGCCTCACACAAATGTTCTGGTGCAGGACCAAAAGAGAGGTTTGGTTGGGAGGACAAATATCTCTATCCTTCCACTGAAAGAGAAAAAGGAAACCTAAATGGTTTAGAATGAATTGTATCTCTAGTGAAAGGAGATAACCAGAAGTATCCAAATGATGCTCTAGAAAAGCTGGATAGAAATATTTTCCTTCAAGATTGGACCACAGCCACACGTACCTAATAATGAAAATATTTCCCAGTTTGTCACCTGCCATGTTATCTGTACTAGATCTTCCTAGTAAACCACCAATTAATCCTCCATTATAAAACATAACGTTGATCTACAGGTATCTCATTTTCAGCATTAATGAGGATTAACATTAACATCAAATTGCATTTCTGTTTCTTACCTTTCACTGAAGAATCGGATGATCAGCAATACAAAAGCATATGGGATTGCGGCATACAACTGATGTGGTTTGGGAAAGACAAGATCATCACGGTCTACAAAATCTGCCCACGTGCAGTTGATGGGCATCCAGATATTCTCCCACCAGAACCAGCTGTTGAGTGTCTTTAGGATGTATGCCATGCTAAGTAAATGAAGAGAGAATTAAATTTATTCCTCAGGTAGTAAAGAGAAAATGCATCAAAAACCCCATATTGAACTTTGTTGTGTAGAGCCACTAAGGTCAGTGCTCTCAGGGAGGGGAAAAAAAAAAAAAATCACACAGGACATTAAAACCCTCTTGGTTTAGAGCAAGGAGGTGGGATTATAACCCAGCAGAAGATAAAATAACAGAGCCAAATTTTGATCTGATATAAACAAATACAGGGCCTTTGAAAGCTGCCCAGGGAGGCACCTGCTGTTTCCTTTCAGTCACACTGCACTGCTTCATACCTGGTCAAATCTCCTGTAATAATCATGTATTATCTATCATATTAATCCCAATGAGAACTGATCTTCCCCAGGCTGCCTTTATAGTAAGTGGGAGGAAGAATGAAAAAGAAATGAGCAAGTCCAGGGAGTGCCTCAATTCCATCGTAATGAGGACATTTCACTGATGAATTACTGCTGTTTAATATGCTAATGGAAATACACCCTGGATTTGCAAACAGGAACTAGTGGGAAAAAAACCCGAAGTGCATAGCAAGCTTTTTCTGGAAATTGTGGGAAATACTATGATTTACCTGTGACCAAAACCTAGATCAGGAACAAATGTCTAAAATCAGTTCTGGAAGAAAAAGATAAAATCACTTTGACTAAAATTTTTCGTTCATGTAAAAGCCTCCTTTTTAACCTTTGCAGTCTACATTATATATTTAGAAATTGCTATTCTCTCTCATTTATTTATAAGGACTTTACAGTACAAACAGGTTATATATCCTATAAAAATATCCTAACATTGAAGAAAAATAGATGTTACTATAATGTTTTCCATAAGGCTGAAACACAATTTCCCTATGATTTCTAGGAATAGTAAATTTGAATTACTTTTTCCATGCTAAAATTTTCTGTAAACCAGGAAACACATGAGGAAAGAACTGATTTCATTGAAAAATAGCTTAGATGAGGGAACAGTTGAGGTGTAAGCATGATTTCAACCAAATCTGTATCTCATCAGAAGATCTCCCAGCAATATCTCTGTATAGGATCTTGAGATAAGATCAAATCATGCAGAGGTTGGGCAGCACTTCAGGCCTTTCCATGTTCTTCCATATCTGAGCAGGGAGGACAGGATTTTAGTTGTGCCTGCAGCTGGGTCAGGACACCATCCCCAGAGCATCCCACTGGCATTCTGCACCTGGACACTGCTTTAATCAAAACTGGAGCCCCCGTTAATTAACAGCCAAACAACCATTGCTGGTCCACAGTCAGCTGTTTCCACTAATCTTGGAGCAGGTTTGTGAAACAGAGCTGGTTAACAGCACTGCAGATCCATTTACTGGCTAAGCACAGTAGTCAGAATTCAACTATTAATAACCCAGCCATTTAATCTTTTTAAATGCAGGAAGGGGACAGTAAAAACCTCCTGAATGAATCATGTGTGTATAAGCAAATGCAAAAATAAAGGAGGGAAAAATCACAATTGTTCCTGCACTGAGACTTTATATGCCAAGTTTCAGCCTAGAGCAATGTTTTACTGCTGAATTATAAACTCCTGGAAGTGGGGATTTATACAGGGGCTGCTAACAGACCCTAAACAGCAGCTTGCAGGCGCCATCCTAATGAAGCAGGGCTTTGAAACATGACATTTTGGGTCAGACAGAAAGGCTTGCAGATAATAGAAGACCAGGGGAGAGCCTCGTTACACAGTTCTGCTTCCTAATATATCTATATTTTTTAACTAGACTGTGCACTGCAAACTATCACAAACCGTAGTAAAAATAGGCCAGTCTGTTACAGCACAGTGGAAGGAGCATTCACCATTGCCTTGTGGTGAGATGAGTTGGGACTGAACGGGCACCCAAAACATTTAAACCTTAGAAAAGCCCAGTAGTGCATATTTTCTTATTGGATTCCTGGGATCTCACTAATTGATGGTTTTCTTCCACACACGGATGCCTCACCATATGATTACCTCTTAAAATAGTTAATATAGCACTGTTAAACTAAGCTCATAAATACATGCTTAATCTTAAAATATAAGGGAGTTGTGGGATTTGAGGTCTGCTCCAGAGTTCACAAATTTCAGGGGAAATCTTTCCTCACAAACACCAAACGGATTCATCAAAAGGTGGGTTCTCTGAAACTCTTCCTTCTGTAATCCCTGTATTTGCACCAGGACTGGCCTGGCACATGGGGGTTAGACCATCCCTGATGAACATGGCCCAAGTGATTCTGAGAAAACTAATGATGAGATTCCAAATCCGTCTGCAGCCTATTCTTAAGTTTCATTACCCTTAAACTGGATGTTTTCACTGCAGCAAATCAGGCCATTCCCTGGGAAATCTTGAAGATTTCCATCTTCACAACAGTAGCAGGGAAATAGTTGGGCTGCTTTCCTGCCTCCCTTCAACTCTCATCACGAGGTTCCTGGAGCACCTGGAAGGTGAGGAATTCCTTACAAACACTGACCTGAGGAGCAAGGGAGCAGCTGTGGCCACCAGTCCCAGGGCTGGGATCAGGCGGGAGATACTGGATTTCAAAGGTAGACTTTTTTTTACTTGCACAAACTGTCACAAGTTGCTCTTCTCCCCTGCAACCACTGCTTTCAGAGAATGGGCAGAATGGATGCAAAGGTCAAGCTTGGCCTGATTTGGGATCAGCTCTAACTTAAAACTTTAAATCCTACCCAGCCTAAACCTCCTATTACTGAGTGCTGAGCTCCGAGCTTCTCCTCACAGCCTGTGGCAGCACCACGCAAGCAGGAGTGAGAAATCCAACAGTGAGTGACTCATTCTGCCCAGCCTAGGGTGAAAAACCTCTGCCTCTTCCCAGATCCCTGTTGAGACACCAGCACTGCCAGCAGCATTTCCATTGAAAAAAACCTGGAATCGTTGCTCTGGAAGGGGCTAAAAGTCAGTCAATAAAGGTATTTTAGAAAACTCAAGTTCCTCTGCATCTCAGGGATTAAATACTCACAGAAAAGAAATCAAATCACCTCCTGGTTATGGAAGGATCACCTCTGCAGCTTAATCTAGTTTTAATGGGCTAGTGCAAAACAGGAAAATCAGGAATGATTACTTCAGGAACTGCATCCTTTATAATTAAAGGAAGGCCCACACAGTTGGGAAGTACCAATGTGAAGTTTCTTTCAAAGCTCTGTTTCTTGGATCCTGGATATATTCAATGAAAAAAGCCCTCATATTTTTAATTCTATTAAGCAAAGAAAAAAAAAAGGGGCAAATTTGGGTTTGACAAAAGCTATGTGGCTGCATTTTGCAAAACAAATTCAGGAGCTGCTTTGAAGTGGAATTTCTGGCTGCTGCAGTCTGAGGAATTAATAAAAAGAAACTGAGCCAAAGCTTTGATTGTATTCTCTGCACAAAAGCTCTCACTTGCAAAAAACGCATTTCCAAAGCCAGGACTAAGAGAAGGCAATATCCAGGTTTGCAGGATGTATTTACTGTCCTTATTTACCGAATAAATTACAAAACCCAATGGATCAACAACACAAACATGCAAGTGACAGTAACCTTAATTGTCCTAAGCATTGCCTTAGTCTGCTCAGCAAGGCTCCAGAGGTGTAACAGGGAAAGAGTGAAATCAACAAAAAGCAAGAACATAATTCTCCTATTCCCCTCATAAACTGGCAGAACTGGTGAAGCTGGTGCAGTGACTGTTGGGAAAAATCAAGCCTCAGATATCAAAACAGATAGCAAAGCTGTTCCAGGCTGTTCATCCTCAACATGAAACAAAAGTGGTTTAAAAGAGCAAATAAAGATCAGATTCACCATATCACAGGCACTGATTTTGCCTAAGACACAGCAGTATTTCCAAGAGTTAACACACAAGTTCCAGCTGCAGATTTGTGTTCTACTACAAACAGACTTTTTTTTTTTTTTGGACATTGTGTGAAGAATCCTAACCGCATCTACCACCACGGACCAGGTGAACAGAAACGGGTCCTGCACACTGAACTGTGGTTTGTGGAGGAAGGGACTGAAGGCAGGATGTTGGATTAATGCTGCCACCTCTTTAGCCCTTGTCTTATCTAGTTCGTGCAAGTGGGAAAACATGATTCCACTTGAATTCTGCACAACCCGAGGTAGGGGTGACTGACACCTCTCCCAGCCCACACGCAGCAGCAGTGGCAGTATGGAATAAAGGAGCTGCTGGACTCAGAATTTCTTACAATGAAAACCTGAAATACTGAATTAAAACAGTTGAATTAAGATTGCCGTGAGACCTTTAACTTCACATTTACTCCCTGGCTTGTACAAATCTCAACTGTAAACATTTTAAGTGTCTCGTTACGGGGCAATTACAGCATTTTATTTCTTTTACTGTTCTTTCACATTACCTTGTAACTTGGGTACTATATTGAGTGGGCTAAAATAGAACTTTGAATATATCTCAATTAAGGTGGCAAGTGAGTTTTTTATTTTTCCCTGGTCTCTGGAAGAAAAAAAAAAAACACAAAAAAGTGAACCAGACTTCTTTGAAATAATTCATTTTCTGTGTGAAAGTCACCATGCTCCCTCTCTACTTACAGATAAGTCATTTTTGAGCAGCTAAAACAGTTTTAGGTGATGGCAAGCTCCTGAGCAAAGTGAAATACAGTTCTCTCACTGTACAGTTACAGTGCAAACTATGTCCACTTTTAAGCTTTAAAAATCCATAACATGAATAGAGTGGAATAAAGAGCTATGAAATAACTCAAGTAACTGCATTAATTTTGAGACAAAAAGCAGTTGTTGGAAAAAACCTAGCTCTATCCAAACTAGAGGTTCTCAATAGATGATTAAGTCACAAAAAGTTTGAACAAACCTAAAGGAACAACACTTGTTGCTTTGAAAACTGAGTAACACTTGTCAGAATGTAAAGAAAAATCTTTTAAATTACAAGACTTTTCTTCCAATTTTTACTATTGGGGAAAGATGCAAAAAGGATTATTGTTTGCAGCTTACCAAAACTTTGTTTGAAATAGGAAGCTGAAGCCTAACTTAAAATGCTAAGCTACATAATGGAAATTTTACCAGAGTTTTGTCACTCATTTAGGGTGAGCGTTGAGGGCAGAGGAGAATCGAGCAGCACAGGGCACACAGAGGTCAGGACAAGCACATCAGTGGCAGCACAGAGGTACCACAGAACACGTGGAGGCAGCACAACAGTGAGAACCAGAGAGAAGACCTGAGGGTGGAGAAGCTCTTGGCTTTTCCACCTTCAGCGAACGACTCAAGGTTTTAAATTAGCCCTTGGAAGGCAGGAAAGGGACAGGATTGGTGCATTTGCACTCTGGAGAACTCTGTTTGCAGCTTCCTGAAACAGAATCTTCAGCCGTGCTGTGCATCAGGGGCTCACACTTGGCCATCGATGATTCCCCACACCACCCTGAGCCAGCAGCTGTGCATCCCCAGCTCTCTGCTGGTTATCCCTCCTGTGCAGCACAACCTGCCCAGACATTCCCCACCCACAAAGACAACTGGAGGAGGAGCCACAATGGAACTGGTCTTTCATTATTTCAGCCACTTTGACATCCTTTTTATGTCCTAACAAATGCAAGGGAAATTTTCAGCTAAAGCACGGCATCTTCATCAGCCCAGCTGAAGGGCTGAGCTAGGAAGGTAGTGAGAAATAGAGATACATTGCAACAATATGATTGGGGTTTCTTCATCTGAATGTTGTAGCATTACTATGAAATAACTCCTTCTGGAAGCTTAGGTGTGTTATTTATAGCACAAGCTTCTTCAGAGCTTCAAAAGATAAGTTATATTTAAAAAAAAAAAAATCAAAACAACACTCTGTTAACTGAAATTCTTAAAGGACTTTTCCTTAAACAGAAAAAATATTAGAACTAGCTTTTTCAAGCAACCTAAATTCAATGGTTTTTTTCTTTTATAATCACATCTATATCATTAGTTTACATTTATTCCTGTTAAGAAAACTTCCTCCCTTCCAGTTTAGAAAGAAGTGTTCTTTCAAGCACTTAACAGGATAATGGTACAGGAAGTAGAAAGGCAAAGCTACTACTGTAACCTGTATCGTCTTTTTTCTTTTTTCCTTCAATAGAAAGCAGTTCTCATAGGTTGGAATACTTAGTGGCAAAATATAAAATCTCATTAATGCCATTCCATTCTTTATATGAAGACTACTCATACAAGTCACTCTACTCTTGCCTTAAAAAACAGTGTTAGAGACCAGCACATGCTGACAATTCAGAACACAGTCTGATGTAGGGAGAGGGGGAAAAACCCAACAAAACGTACCAGGGCAGGAAAAAAGGACAGAAAAAGGAACTCTTACCTTTCGGCTGTTGCAGTCAGAGACCATAAGCACATTAGCAGGGAAGAGGCATCACACTCACTACTCTGACCGAGGTAAACACGCCCTATCTTCAGAACCCTTTCAAATTCCTCTGAGACCCACCCAGCAAAGCTGCACTTCAAGATTTCTGACTGAAGGCAATCCTGATGTCATCCACATCACCCCGTGAAACTCAGGAGCAGTAATGCCAGTGCCTTCCCTGCTCGTTTCAACACAGCAGATGAAGAAATGTTTGAAGTCACGTGGGTTTTGTTGCACGATGAGAATTTGTCTCACCGTATATTGCTCCACACACACACACATGGGAGGATGCTGAGCCTGCTGAGGGTGCAGAAAAGGCAACACCAAACACATCACTCTGACAGGTTTTAGATGAAGTGTGGGGTTTTGAATAAAGTTAGAGAAAGGTGTCTACTCCTATCGACCACTCTCAACAATACTTCCAGCCTTAATCAACGGAATGTTTTCCAACAAGTGTTCCAGTTCCTCAGAAGATCTAAAATGGAATTTCTGAAATTCCTAAAGCAGAAGGAAGCATATACTGAGCGTGTGATTGGTTAGAGATACCATATAAACATGTCAGTTTTACTTAGCCTATCTGATTGTTTAATTTCTTTTCTAATTCCATGACTAAGTAATCAAGCCGAAAGTCATTCCTCAGCAGCTCTCCTCAGTTTCAAATAACACCTTTCAGAAGTGTTGGCATTACTTTGCATTCTGGTGGACACATTAATGTTGTCAGAAAGGGAGAAGAGAACCTCACAGAGAAGCCAGGAGCAGAGAACCTTTTATTAGCCTTTTCTTCCTGCTTGCAGTCAGCAAACAGCAACCCAGGAAATGGGAACAGACTTGTCAGAGTTGAGCCAAAGCTCCTTCTCACCCAGCACTCTGTCAGAAGGAAGCCAGGAGCAGATGACTGTGGAAGAGCACAAGAATGGAAGAAACACAAAAGAGTAACTGATAAGGCCCCAGCCACCAGTACTTTGGGGCTCCAAGACTCCCTAAACCACAGAAGGTGTCTGTGGAAATAACACTGCAGAGGTTCCCTCCTGCACGCCTTCCTTTCCACAACTCCTTTTGAGCATTTTGAAACCTCCATCTGAATCTATAAACCTGCCATGAAAGGAGATGTGACCCAGGCAATATTTGGAACCTCTTCATTTATTTCCCCTTATGAGAAAAGCACCGGTTACTTCATATAGCATTTTAAAAAATTTAGGTATTCTATCTTGCAGCTATTGCAAGCCTGAGGTCCCTCCATAAAACTGAGAGCAGTATTCAATAACCTGATGCACCAGAGAAACATTAAACATGAAAGAGTGTTTCAGAAAAGATTATGGCTTGGCTGCTGCTTTAAATGATCTCCAAACTTTCCCACATCTGAATGAATCACTGCTGTGAACCAAGCAGAAGATTCAGGAAGGCTCTGACAATTAGGAAAGGCTAGAGCAAGCTTGTTCATACAGCACTTGGCCAATACCGGCCCAGGAATGGAAGAGCAAATTGGCAGCAGCACCCTTCTTATGCCTAAAACCACAATTTCTTCACTGTTACTGTAAATTGTAAAAAAAAAAAAAAAAGTTTGTTTGACTGGACCAAATGTGGGGCTGCTACAAAAA
>WEKY01058987.1:155837-172474 GCA_013390045.1 Picathartes gymnocephalus | reverse complement strand
AAAAGAAACACATGTTTTTACATCCTTTTTGAGCAGCATTTGTTAGGTTGGCACCACCTACCTAGGATACTATTACAAGATTAAAGATATTCTGTGGTAAATAACAAGCTAATCATATCCCCTTGATCAAAGTGCCCACTGACCTTACAATTATCTCTGCACCTCCATAGTGCTTATCCTTCAGGAGTCTTAAATTTGAATGCTGCAAAAAAATAAAATCAAACCAAAAAATACCTTAGTCTGTACATCTCACTGAGAAAATAAAACTTTAAAAATCTAAGTGCTACAATTCCTTACTTGTAGCATATCTACTCATTCATTGGACAACTAAATACAATAATATAACTAAATATAACCAGATAATGGAGACGTGTATTTGACTTGATTATTTTACATATCACTGGAAATTATGTATAATTTCTCAGTAAAAAAGTATTACAACAGAGTAAGAAAAACTCACTTCTTTCAGATAATGTCACAAAATATCCCTCTTTCTTTTCCAGCCAGCTGAATTAATATAATAAATTACAGTAAATCCGCACAGTGGGTGTGAGCTTTCAGTGAGCTTCCAAGCAGTTACATAGAAGTTTATAGTATTAGTAAACTTTCTCACTGGAGAAAATGCTTCTGGCAAATCTTTGAGACTGTATTAAATCTTAAACGTCTAGAATCAGAGCTGCTGTGTGTGGTGGCACCTGCAGAGGGAGAAGAGGAAAAAAAAAAACCCACCAAAAACTGTTCCAAAACCCCTAAAGGTTTCTTTCGCTTTCCTTCACTAAAAAAAAAAAAAAAAATCCTGGAATTAATCTTGGGAGTCAAAAAGAAATGTCCTAAATATACTGCCTGCTAGTACCTAACCAGTTTTGCTAACTGATTATCTCAATGGCAGAGTGTTAATCAAATCTCAGCCATATGTATGAGGAAAAGGAGGAATCAATTTGATCTAATAATCATTTGGACTCTGAACTGGCTCTTCACCACCAGTGAAACCCATCTCCTTACCATCAGGAACTCCTTCAAGATTAAAGTAAAAAATTTTGACATTCCTATACTTTCTGCTCCTCAAGAATCAACAAAAGCCTGAAAATGAATCATTCCAAGTCACATATCACAATATCATAACTCAAAACTTTTCAATCTGTAGTTTAAAAGCTAAGATCCTTCTTTTCATGGGAATTCACCCCTTCTCCTACTATGTCAGCCTTGCCTCACATAAAAGGGATGAAAAAGTCTCTTTACAATCTCTCAAAAAGCTTTTTCCTTCAGATGTTTCTTCCTAGTATGACCTGATTCACAATCCAGATCCTTACAGGGAGAGGTTCACTAAGGAGAGGCTCGTTACTAATTAATTAGTAATGCCATCTGTCATAAATAAAGACTAGATACCTAATTTTGAATGCAGCAACCATTAAGGCAATAAATATTTATCATACATGAATGCCATTGCAGGATTAAGTGAGGAAAATCTGAACACATAGGTTGAGACCTTTAAATCACTTGAATCTTTTGAAGTTATTGTTTCAGAACTTGATTCCCATGAATTTTAGCCAGAAAGAAAATTCATTACTTTGAGAATCTGGGCTTTAATAATAAGGAGGAAGATGACTTGGATGAAGTAGGTGAAGAGGGGATGTCAGGAGCAAAACAGGAAGGATAAAGTCAGTGAAGGGAAGGAACACACTTTACTGCTGATCCAATCTACCATAGGCTTTGGATTTGCCTTAGGAAAAAAGGCTTCAAGAAAAGACATTCCCTGGGGACTGCCTTCCAACCAATTTCTCTCAAACACTCAACCACCAAGGGCCAGGAACACCACAATTATTCTCTAACTTTCTTTGAAGTTACAAACCCTTGGCTGTGTTCCATTTAAATACTGAACACACCGTGTATCAATAAGCCTTCCAGACAGGAGTTGAGAATCCTCTCCTATCCAGGGGCACAGAGATGTGATTTACTGAAGAGTGCACCTGCTCACAGCTTGGTCGTGACACATCCTTTATGCAAAATCCTAATCTGTTTTATCTTTAAATTATCTTTGGTGAGAAGGTTTTTTTTCCTTTCCCCTTGATTTAGCATCAACTTGTCCATACTCGTCAAAACCCCTTTTCTGTTAACAAGAAACACCAGAAAGTCAAATATAACTGCTTATCTATGTAAGGAACTTTCACTAAGTTTATTCCAATACATTTGAAAAGGCAAAAGTCACATTTTCCTCTCGACCTACAGCACTGCCAATTCACCCAAACAACACTCCTGTGTGCTGCCACTGTCTTAAAATGCAGGAGACTAATTCACACAATCTTCTGGCTGAACACTAAGAGATTTAACAATTAATCCAATCAAATCAGAGAGTTCTTAATCAATTTCCAATGACATAGGAATAACATAGGATTTTTAAAAAGATGCCTTGTTGATCCTTGGAACTGGAAACACTGGTTTAACAACAGTATGAAAATAAACCTCAACAATTTGTAACACTTGCACGTAAGACAATGCAGCAAGCATTGTTTGAGTACATTACTGGGACACTCTTGGAGCATCAATCTTTATCCACCCACAGAAAATATAAAATATGACCATTTGCTCGGTGAAACTGAAATACAATTGCCTTGATGCTTCACACCCAGCAATTCCCACTTCTGCATCAGCTCCTAATTGAAAATTACAGAAAAGACTGGCATCATGCTGGTCAGTAATTTTAGTTGAGGTGAAGAAATATTCCTTTAGAGGGACCAATGCTCCATTGAAGGTGACCAAGCACTGGATTCTCCCTTGAGAAGATAAATAATTTAAAAAAAAAAAAAAATTGGTTGAGCTTGGTATTTGCTGCTGAATGGATCTTTGCCTAACTTTCACAGTAGCTGTAATGGTGCCAGCAGAAAGACACAAATTTCCTGAAGAATGTAAATATTATCAAGGAAGCCAAGTACTAGAGGTAAATGTCCAGAAAGCATTAATTTCTGTTTCAGTTAAGTCCCTGCATGAAAGAGCCATGAAGGGTCTGTAGGGACAAAGTTACTCTAGAGCTGACAAACCCTGGAAGGTGACACTTGAAGATAAAGCTTTTTCCTTTCCAGCAAGGAAAGAAATAAGGACATAGGATTTTGTCATTTGGCAAGTCTTTTCTACTTAATCAATACACATTGATTTGCAAAAGAGAGTTCAAATTATTATTCATGTTCTAACATGTGACTATTACTTCCTCCAAATGCTAAGGGCATTTGGAACTTCTTTGAAGTTCCACAGACAACATCCATTTTTAACTCTCAAGAACTAGGATGAGATGTGGTTGATACTTGGACAACTCCAATTAGCAGCTACAATTCCTGACGACTTCAGAACATGGACATGCAAACCTTCCCTACAAACTTTAAGGAAGCCAACATTCAGCAGTGCTTCCTTTTGAGGCTGTGTGTGCTATTTTTTCCAACAATTCACGCTTTTTTTTCAAATCTTCCCCCTGAAAGGATACTGCTGACTGGCAAAACTCATGTTTGCAGTCCTTGGGAAGTAGAAACCAGAAATAATAAAAGATATTGTAATTCTCCAAGCAAGATTTTTACCATAAAATGTATTTTATTCCTTCCATTCATGATGTAAGCCAGCACATCCATTAAAGAGCATCTCTGTCAGTTATGAGCAATAAACTCATTTACACAACATTTAAGAAGATAATGACTTAGAAAAGCTTAAACCTCTGAGATGTTTCTCAACCAAGTCCAGGTCCACGTCTGCTGTGGAGGCAGTGACAGTAAAAGACTGTCTGCCATCCATTCTGATGTGCACTATTGGCTTCTAACCACATTTCAGAGTGAATCAGGTGGCCTAGAGGAGTTGAACAAAATACAGCAAGAATTTACAAACTCATTAGGATAACTCTAAGGGAAAATACACTGAAGTAACATTGTTATGACCACAATACTTTCACTCCTACTGACACTGTGATAAGTCCCTGATACTGACTTCAGACACCATCCCAGGCTGACTCTGGAAGAAGTACAAACAAAGCTTATCCTACAGTGATAAAACAGGGAACAACCAAGGCTCCCTATTCCCAGCTTTACAAGGCTACTGTGAGTATAGAGGTTCCCAAGGTTGGTTTTTATTCTTGTATTACAGGATTAAAACTTGCACTACGAGTCTTAAAAGTAGAATGGAAAGCAGCCATAAAAATATTGGAGAAAATCCAGTTTAGAAGAACCACAATTATGGAACCACCTGGATTCAGCTGTAGCTGCAATCAAACTCTAAAAACATTCAGTTAAAAAGTAACAAAAAAGTTCTTTTTAAAAAGCACAGCCTGTCAGCAACTTCTAGTGGTAACTGCTTACCTCATTAAAGCTTAACTTATTCTATTGATATTGAAGGTAAACTTCACCAAACAACTGCATTATTGGAAAACTGAACATTTCAGGAAGAGTCCTCAGATATAAAACTGTCTCCACACAGGACAGCTGATTTGTTCTGTGTCTTGCTTTGAAATAATACAAGTTGCCAGCTATCAATACCCAAAGGTAAGGCACATTGATCTCCTGGTAATTGCTGACCTAAATCCCAAGTTCTTACTTAACATTGGTAACATGTTCTGCAACTGAATTAATTTGCTCTAGCACATGAAAGAACAGCTGTGCCTAAAAACCTTATATCATTGGAAAAAACACAACCAAAACCTAACAAACCCCAACCAGGCCACTTTCTACACTCACCAATTGATTAAAATACAAATTCTTTGGCAAGGTGTTTTTTTTGTGGTTGGCTTTCTCAATACAGCCAAAGTACTACAATCCACCTTCATGGCTCACCCTCAATTTGTGTGCAATAAAAAAAAAAGTTGACACATCAATTTAACTCCATCTCAGGTCATAAATATCAACACATTAAGGTATCTAGTTGCCAGATACAAACTGTATTTACCCACTTTAACAACTAAAACATTCTGAGAATTAAAACCATGGCTTTCTGAGAAGGGAAACATATGGGAATGATCACTTCTAATAACCAGGTGGGCACACAATCAGCCTCAAGCCTGTAAGAGTTATGTGATTTGCTGTATTTAAAAGATCAGGTTATAGCCTCCTACATTTCTTGCTGCATTCTACACACTGTTCTGAGATGTCTAAACTCTTACTTTACAAAAGCTTATATAGTTGTAGTAATCACAAATAAGACTAGGGCTTATCCAAAATTATCACACCTCTCTACATTTTCCACTCACCTTATCATAAAGCAGTGTCAGAGATATTGCTGCAATTCAGATAATTTCAACTGGCAAAGTATAGACCAAGAAAAGCTGAACAATCCTACATTCAGTGCAAACAATGGAATTATGCAATTAAAATAAACTGGTCAGCAAAGGCTAGATTAGAAAAGGAGTGAGGATAGTGGAAAGGATTTCACTGAAATATAAGTACCTACCTACTTTGAAAATTGTGAACTTGAGAAACTCTTGCTCAACCACCTCGCCCGTGGCACTTCCCGTGTCTGAACTGAAAAGTTCTCAAGTTGTCTGGAGCTGCATCTCTGAACACGCCCAGAGGGATTTTAGTCCTGACAGAAGTGAGCAACTCAGCAGCTACAGCACAACTGAGCTCAAACAAAGAGGAGCCAGGCACGTTGCTGCCCTGGACAACTCCAAGGTTAGTTCTTAACTACAGGAACTGCAGGCGTGAATGGAAGGAAAGGTTTCCATCCCTTGACATTCCCACTCACCCCTCTGCACAACAGCTGTCTTGGTCTCAGGAAGAAACCATGGTACAGCAAACACTCAGAATATTCAGATCTCCTTCATGCCAGTGAGGAGGATCACTCCTTCCTACCTAAAATACTGTTGCCATTCTGAAGGAGTAAGACTGAGGTTCAAATCTCCCTGTCTGCAAATTCATACCATTCCAGTGGCACTGGAGAGCACTGGAATTGCCAGCTAAAGGATCCTATAAGCTACATCCAGTTTTCTTCTCCTCCCAATACCATGGATTCACCAGTTCAGGGCTAAAGACTAATCTAGAAGATGGCCACAGATATTTGAAGGTCAGAAACCTGCTCCAGAGACTGCTCATCTTAGTTCAGTAGTTTAATTTAACGCTAAATAGCTATTCAAAGGGAAGAGAGCACTTGCTCTCAGTCAGAACAGAGCACTTACCTTCAAGAGAAGATCCTTAAAGGAAAGCTGCTTCCTACAGTTCTGAAGAGGTCTGAGGTTTTTCCAGGGTTCCTGTTGTCAGCACTTTCCCAGTGCCTAACCCTTGGCAGATCATTACAAGCTGCAGGTTAAACGTAGGAGCATCAGGTGCTTTCCTGCTAAGTGCACACGCTGCCTTGGATCCTGCTCTGAACTCACTCCCCCAGGCAAGCTCTCAGACACTTACTTTTCAGGTTATTCAAATTACATCTAATAAAAGATAATTGACAAAACTTTAAGCGTCATATATTTTTGAAATGCTTTCACATGACTTATTTATTATAAAATGTTGAATATCCAACAATTAATCCTTATATACTGTACATTGAGATACATATCGTGAATAAGCTGAGGACCCTCAGATCATGCATCATACCACTGGATGCAATTCCAGATCTTTAGGGTGCCAACCAAAACCATGTTTACCCTGCCTGAGGTTAAATGCACTGACTAGTGCAAGAGGCATGAGCTTTAGAAGTCATTTATCTCATGGAAACATTCCCAGGTGAACTTGTTAAAAAATCCCACAAGAACACGTGGGATTATTGTGGATTCATGGAGTTACTCATCTTCTCAATGTGGCTCAGTAGTTTCAACAAGGCAGATGGATTATATGGGAAAAGATGTCTTCTCTGCAACCTAGAAATAGCTTCTTGCAGCTCTTCCAAACACTTCGTTGATTTGTAAAGCATTACTCTAAGGGGAGCAGTGGTATCTGAAGATGCCATACAACTCCAACAGGATGAGATATGAGATCCCTTCAGTTTCAGAGGGGACACTTCAGATGTGCGTGGATTCTGGTCATCATCTCTGCAGCTGCAATCAGTTTCCCTCCTCTCCTCGCCCTCGTTGCTTGAAGGTAATTGTTTTGTGCTGACCAAGCTCTCTTTTCCATCTGATTCCACCTCCGAGTCCTCTGAGCTGTCATAATTAACCAGGCTTTGAAGAGAACCGAGCAGGGACACACTATCAGTGCTGGTCAGTGAGTCAGACTGGTTCCACTCTGCAGCCTCATTAGCACCCTGCTGTGCTGTAAACACCGGGCAATTGTGAGAAGGAGCCAAAGACATCCGAGTCTGTTGTTCTATTCCACAAGTAGCACTTTGCAAACTCTCCCCAGTCACGCAGCTTTGCTTTCCTTGCTGGGGTGGCTTGACAGAACAAACAGGGTGGAAAGTGCTGTGCCTGGTATCGAAATGGTTACAGACATCTACAAACTGAGGCCACTCCTTCCCAAGAAGCTTTAAGTACCTGACCAAGTACTCCAGAAAGCAAGTTTCTGATGAAATCAAAAAGTCTAAAAGTACTGTGGAATCAAAGGCAATCTTTTCCAGAAAAAATAAAAATATACAGTGTGGGTTATATCCACCTGCATGCACAAGGAACTTCCAGGACTCCTCCTCTGTCTGGCTTAGGTTATCAGCAGCATCACACCGTAACCTGAAAAGTAAGCCAGGAAATAATTCAATGGAAGTTTACAATTTTTTTAAAAGCAGCACTATCCAGAAGATGGATTCTTGCTCTTTTTTAATTCTGTGAAAAAGTAAGAGCCGAAAAAGAAGTTTTTCTATCAGAGTGAGAAAGAGTGAAGGCAGGTGGGACCAGGAGGTCAGACAGCCCAGGAAGCCAAAGCATTTAAAGCAGGCCTTAAAGGGCACTCCTTAGGAAACCTTCTGCAATAAACAGTTACTTATAGCACATAAACTGTGCTTTAATATAAATATCAAACAATCTTATTTTAATATTTTTGTAAACCTGAGCTCAGACTAACGTTCAGAATGTTACACACACTGGAAGAGGAACCTACTTTTAATTAAGTATCTAAGAATTGTATTTATCTAAGGTACTACTTGCACTATCTTCCCACTTGAAGCTTGAGGGCCTTGTATAAATCAGGATAATATCTTGTATGGTAATTTAAACAACAATGAAGCATTGTATATTGTATTTTCAGTTGTTAGCAATAACCATTTTTATCAAGTAGCTGAAATTCCCATAGGGCCAATCCTTACAAACTTTGCCAAAAGTACCTGAATTATTGAAGTTTAATTCTAATATCTCATTCTTGTCAAACCTTCAGTGTTGTAAGGAAGCAATCTTGCTTTTCATCTGTCTAACCACTATTTTAGACATTAAGTCAATTATCCTGAATTACAGAATATGATAAATTATTTAGTAGGAAACTTTCACAACTCTTCTGTTTCCATCCAAAAAAGATTTAAATTATCTGCTCTTACACCACACATTATTACATCACCCTGAGGTTTGGAGGGTTTTAAATTATTAAAAAATAATTTTCCTTCCAACAAAAGCAGCCAATGGGAACATCACAGTAACCTCACTAAAGTACAGTTCTTGATAGTTCTGTCAAAAAAAAAAAAGTACACTAACCTATCAATTTTTAAATAGATGAGTAATAAAGCTTTAGCAGCTTCCCACATGTCATCATCTTGCTCCATGAAAACCAAAGAGAGCCATTCACAGTGATGCACAACTGGCTGGGACTGTGGGGAAAGCTTTACATGACTCCTCCAGAACTTCAACAGCTGAGACATGGAATTCTCAAACTCTCCTGAAAAAAAAAGAAGTAACCATGAACTTTGCTATACATTTTTTGTTGCCAAACAACACATACTCTTCATTTTTTAAATCAGCAGTGCGTAACAGTTTATGATTGCAGTTCTTTCCTTAGCTCAACTGATTTATCACAGCATCAAATTTTATAGATTAATTCTTGCTGTTTTAGTGCAGTAGCTTACTCATAAAAATCACTTTGTATTCACTAGACAGAGAGACTCTTTCCCTTAAGTCAAAAACCTTATATCTTCAATACTAATGAGATACTACAGAGCAGTTTTTGATGTAACACAGCACACATTCAATGTTTAGAAAACAGAAAATTGTCTTGCAACATTGAAATCAATTTTATTTACTGTATCACTGTGATTTTCCTTAATATTTGACTTTAAGATTTGTTTTTCCTCCCAGCTAATAATAGGAGCATCAAATTATCTTTGTTATTAATAGTTACTCTTCAGACAAACTTTTCCCTATGAAACTGGAAATTACTCTCAAAATTGAAATGAGTTGAAGTTAAACCACTCTAATCCACGTTAATAGCAAGAAGATCAAGCAGCTTCCAGAAGGGAAGTTAGCATATTAAAGCATTTAGGTGATTGTTTTAAACACTTCCTGTAATGTCACTAAAATAAGGAAGTACCATTCCTTTCAAATTGAGATTCCTCTTGACAGTTGAGGTGTTTGAATCTAACTAAAGAACCCATTTTTTGTGTCATGAATCTGGAAAAGAAAGGAGAATTTGAGAAAGAATTTTCATAGAGACATCTAAAAAAGATATAGCCTACATTTTTTCTTTTCACTTGTTCTCACACATTCTCAGTCTCCATACATTTTTTCAGAAGGTGGATCACAAGTAAAGTATTCTTTACAAATACTGAGAAATCTTTAAGAATGCAACTGACATCAGAAATATAACATCTTCCAAAAATCTGGAAAAAGTTTCACAAGCTGTCTTATGGAAGTTGTAGCTCTTTTGCATGGATGAATTAAAAATTGATATTAGGCTTGCTACCTAGCATAGAAATATAAAAAGTAAAATAATATTTACATCTTGTACTAAAATGCCTCAATGTATTTAAAGTGCTGTAAAATTTTATCCTTGTTTGAAAAGAAATAAAACTACTTTTGGTCACATAATTGGTAAATACAGGAATGCCCATTCTCACTGGTGTCTGACTAGAAACACTGCTTCTGAACTGCTTTTCCATGAGGGCTGTAATCCAGGGACAGCACACTGCCTTTGATCATAGAATCTGCACACCCACATTCACACAGCATCAGGTATGCATCCGGTGCTCTCAGTGGGAAAAGGGCAGGTGGGAAGATGGGTTCCAGGAAGGTCTCTTGGGCAAAAAGCCTCACCCTGGTGTTCCCTTGCAGCGAGGGAGAAGGCACTCCCTGGCTCCCAGTGTGACCCAGCACCACAGCCTCTCCCATCGGGAACGCCACTTCCACGGTATTCCCGGCCGTGCCACCGCTGCCCTGGCACTGCCCCGGCACTGCAGCACCTCTGCCCTTCTCCTGCCCCAATCCAGCTCCTCACTACAACAAACCAGCCCAAGGGAGCAGCTGGGGGAGGAATGCTCACACCTGGTAATTGGTAGGACCAGACCTGTAAGTCAGGGTGAAGAACACAACTATTTACACAAGAGGGATGTGGAACTTCTGGAGCAAGTCCAGAGGAGGCCATGAAGATGCTCTGGAGCCAGGCTGGGAGAGCTGGGTGTGTTCACCTGGAGAAGAGAAGGATTTGGGGAGACCTTAAAGCCCCTTTCAGTGCCTAAAGGGGCTCCAGAAGAGCTGGAGAGGGACTTTGGATAAGGACCTGGAAGGAGAGGACAAGGGGAAATGGCTTCCCACTGCCAGAGGGCAGGGTTAGATTGGATACTATGAATAAATTCTTTTCTGTGAGGCTGGTGATGCCCTGGCACAGGGTGTCCAGAGAAGCTGTGGCTGCCTCATCCCTGGAAATGTTCAAGGCCAGATGGGGCTTGGAGCAAGCTGGTCTAATGCAAAGTGTCCCTGCCATGGCAAGGGGTTGGAACTGGATGGCCCTTAAGGCCCCTTCCAACCCAAGCCATTGTGTGATTCTGTGTTAAATTCCACAATTTCCCTGGGTCTTACTTTGGAGCTTCCTTACTTTTATTTACCTTTCTATACCACAGCTGGTTTTGCCTCATTACATTACTTGGCTGGCAGTAATGCCTTGTACTTTCAAAAAAATAAATGCATAACGGTGCCCTAAGTTCTATCTCCACCTTAGAAAAGAGAAGAGTGTTACCTGCAGTTCCTTTCAGTTCCCCACCCTGAACAGAGTAGATGCTTGTGCTATGGACTTTTTTCCAGCTGAAGAAAAGCCTGGTGTTCTGAAGCTGGCTCAATGTTCTTAACAGGAAAAATTTCAATCCCAAATGCAGGTGTTTCGAGCCCAACATACTACAGGGCTAAGGATTTGATAAAATGCAAGGAGAGAACTAATTAGGCAGGACACAGCAACAGCAGTTTTTTGGGTGGGTCTTCTCCTTCCTCCCTCCCACCACTAATTCAGCTGAGATCTATTTACAGTCTTAATGAGCTGTGACTACAAAATCTGAAAGGTCTAAAGTTCTTGCTGCTTAATGAACAAAATTTAAATTGACTGTTACCTTTGATTTCTGCTTCTGTTGCAGAGTTGTGAATCTTGAATTCCAGTGCTTTAAGCACAACCAGACTTAAGGCTCTGAGAACAGTTTGGTCAGAACCACTTTGAGAATCATCTCCAGGAGTAGCTTCACTGCTCCCAAAGTAGCTGGACTTTCCACTGAGAGGAATCTGATTAAGCCAAGTCAAATTCACAACCTGCAGAACAGCATTACTCAGTGCAAGCATATCCTCACACAAAGACGGAGTTTGTAAGAACAGTGATCCGCTTTTAGCATCTTCTCTGGACTTGTAAAGGACACATTTTTTAAGGAGCAAAATGAATTTCTTCTTGATTACATAGGGAATTGATGAGCTAATGAGGTTGAGGACATAAGACACTTTCAAAAATAAAATTCTCTGGCACCTGAGTGGTATTTCCAGTTCAATTCTGGAAGCCAAAAGTACTTCAAGCAGATCTATAAAACTGATCAGATTGGTCGTAGCTTCAGAATAAGGTGAAGTGTAGTGGTGACTGTCAAAATGATGGAGCAGGATGGCATTATAAAATCCCTCAAGCACTGCATCAAGAGGAGCCAACAACTTCTTCAGAACACCTGCGGCAACAAGAGGCGCATTATTGACCTGCAGTGTGACACAGATAAATCAGTAAATAGGAAATAAATCGGTGTTGTGACTACTTTCATAATATAAACATGTTTTTAAACCACTACATTTTAACAGCACTTCATCACGCCCTGTGTAAGGAAGGGGTGTCCCGGAGCCGAACTATTCCCGAGGAATTCCGGGTGAGTTGCTCCCCCAGGCGGCAGCCGCGTGTCGGTACCGCCGCAGCAGCAGCCGGTACCTGCTCTGGAGACGAGCGCGTCCTTGAGCGTCTCCTTGATCAGCGCTGCCAGAGTCCACAGGCAATCGGCCACACGGGCACTCCCGGGGAATCCCAGCAGAGAGTTCAGGCTAAAGCTGAGCCACGGGACATTTAAGGCGTCCTAAGACAAATAATTCCAAAACCAATCACGTATGCTTTCAGTTGTTATGCAAATTACATTAAATCATAATACAATGATTTAAAATTGCACGTTAAAGGTTGCAAATGCAGGCACAGGCTAAACACAGGTAGAAACAATCTTTGTCCTGGGCCATTAATTAGGTCTTTAATTACAAACGTGAAGCAATATATGCATGCAATAGAAATTATCTGTATGTTCTAAAAAGGGAAAACCAAACCTCCTAATGTCATGTGACCTACTCAAAATCAGATAATGCTGTAGACAGACCAGACCTGAATTTATAATTCCCAGACAACTTGGCAAGAAATATTACAAACATAATTATGAAATAAATCTGTGTTCAGGATGCTACTATGGGGACTGCAATACATATTCACTAAATATACAGCAAATTAAAAAAAACTCAAGTAATTGGGGTATTCAAACAAGAAGATACAGAAAAGCATTTGATTAACTTCCAAGAGGTTCTTATTGATTTTTATCTACTGCGTCATCCAAAAACTGTAAAAATACTGATAGTTTAGATCATGACTTTTTTTTAATATCTGTATTGCAACCTTAAAGGGATTGTCATCAACACCCATTATATCTTAGAAGAGTTTAATAAAATTCTGGATTTTTATACACAAAGACATTCCACACTTCTGTTACACATCAGCTCCCCTTGCCTTCCATACTCCAGGCTCCTCCTAACACAGCTGACAAAGTTTCTCAGAAAATACAAGCACTATAAAAACTTGGCTGTAGAGTCAAATGGAACAACCTGCAGGCACAGGTTCACTAAGCCATTTTTTGAACTGTGAAGTGATGCAACACTCACCTCTTCCTTCAGCTGGAAATACACAAGAGATGCTAAACTTTGTGAGGCCATGTGAGATAACAGCCGATCATCACAACCAAGTAGGTGGATCTGGAGATAGGTAAAAAAGGAAAAATATCCAAGGCACATCCCTTTTTATTTTCCATCCTTTCATAAAAAAAATCTTTCAGAAGTTTACAAAAGCTTACCAATTTTGATTCAATTTTTGCTTCCTTGAGAAGAAGAACAAAGATTTCACAGTACTTCTGTCTCACGTGGAGTTCAATTTCCTGGGACTCTGCTTTTGCCACCATCATCTTGATCAAGGTGAGCTGGAGCAGCATTACCTCTCGTGGGCAGAACGAGGAGCTCATGTTTGCAAAGCTGTTGGATAAATCATCTGTTGCAGGGACAACATCTGACATATCAGTGTCCTGATGGCTCCCAACGCCACCAGCAGTAGGTGGCAGATGCTCCTGATCACAGGATTCATCTCCTCCTGGTGGCTGCTCAACACACAGATTAATTAAAGAGGAGTAATGATGGCTTTCCCTTGCTAGGGGAATGCCTGCCAGGACGTCCTTATACATCTGCTGCAGGAGAGAGATCTTCATTATGAGCTCATGCAATATTCCAGAAAATGCTGTGTGTCTTCACTGGTTATTCACTGCAAATCAGCTTCCAAGTTATTTTCATCCAGTAAGAGAAACAGAAGCACCACTGGGCATTTCTCTTCCAAGTTACCTATAAATAAAATATTTTGCTGTTACTGAACTTAGCAAGCAACTAGAAAATATAAAGGAACAACACATCTTTTTAGAGTTAATGCTACCATTATTAAACTTATTTTGAAAACGCAAATTCAGCTGCAAAAAACTGTCTCAGTGAGACATTAAAATGAAGAATTACCATGCTGGGATGAAGTTCACAGTTCCAGTATTATATTAGCAACACCAAAATTCATTTGCTGGAATTAATAAACCCAAAGATTACTATTTCTAAGGGTTACTTCTACAGATATGAGAACTTGGATCAAATCTTTCTCTACATTGCTAAACTAAAACCTAAATTCTTTTGTGACAGATGCCTCCAAAAACAGGCATAAAATTTCAGCTGCAATTTTTCGTCTGAACTGGAAAGGTTCATTGCTGAACTGAGGCTGGAACCAGCAACAGCTCTCAAAAAAATGGAAGCCAAAGGATTTTTTAATTGCAATTGAAGCACGTACTGACAAAATGGCTTCCCAAAGGCACAAAGGATTAGAGGCAGACCAAGATGTGCTACCCTGACACATCACTTCTCCCACCATGAGGAAGCATTTCCTTCGGAAAAGAAGCTAAAATTTGAGAGCACGAAGTTGCCTGCAGGAGGGATCCACAATTCCCTCTGGTGTGGTATTTTTAAAGACACATTCAGCAAGGGCTGACCTGAAAACTCCAAAATGTTACAGCATGTTCCTCACCTGACAGGACCAAGAACTCTTCCCCCATCCTTTCCCATACGCCACATTTTTGATGTTAAGAATAAATCTGATATTTCAGGCAATAAATTCCCTCTTCATTTGCAAAATCTATTTGGCATTCTACTTGAGGTGAAATTTATGACCTGAAACCTCATAAAATTTCTTCAGAAATCACTCTGAATATTTTATACAGCTATTGTTCCTATCCTTGAGTTTTATTTCTTCCTAAATGAATACCTAATAAAGTAAAATCCTCTCAACACATTTACTTCTGTGTTCAAAATCAACTTGAATTATCACCTTATGTGGTAAATGAACAGATCTCATGCACAAATTCACATGATCCAGCAAGGTGGTTAAGGCAGAAGAGATTCAGAACTTTTCTAGGACATTCACTGTGAGATTTCACCTTCACCACATGATACTGGCTGTGCTTTCCTGGATCCTCCCATAACACATTTATGTTCCACCATTAATTTGCAGAACACTTCACAGAAGCATCTCTGTCTCACTCACACATGACAACAGATCACAAACTTAAGTCATTGGAAAGGAAAAGTGAGGGGGCTTATTTTGAAGACATTTACTTCAAAGAGGGAGAAAATATCAGACAAGGACTAAATTTGTTTCAGACACAGCACGGGAGTGAAAAGCTCAAAGCTGAAGTGTAAAGAAAAGCAGTGACAAACTCCAACCCTTATTTGTATTATTTATCTGAGTTACTCATGACAGCATCTAAAATCCAATTAAGGCAACGCCTCACAGAGCCCCTGCATAAACAATAGGAAATGGTTCTAAAACGCTTATATATAGACTGATCAGGTAAAAGGCAGAAAGGAAAACTATGCAGAAAATAAGAAACAAAAAAATTTGGGTTCTATATGTTATTTTCATGGTTAATAATGCTTTAAAATCAAAATCAAAGTCAAGTGGAGATGAAAACAGAATGAGGGAAGAAACTTATGGTCTTCACTTATATGTCTGAGTTACTGTGTGTCATTATAAGCCTTTGTGTTAGTAAAAAAAAAAAAAAAATTAAAATGTGATATCAACAACGTTAGTTCAGTCAAATTAGGAAGAAATTCTTCCCTGTGAGGGTGGGGAGGCCCTGGCACAGGGTAGCCAGAGAAGCTGTGGCTGCCCCTGGAAGTGTCCAAGGCCAGGCTGGACAGGGCTTGGAACAACCTGAGACAGTGGAAGGTGTCCCTGTGCATGGCAGGGGATGGAATGAGATGAGCTTTAAGGCCCTTTTTGGGAGAAAAACTATCAAAAACCCCACCCGATTTTCATTAAAATAGTAAATCTGATAAAGCAAAATGAAACCTCAGCCCATGACTTTTGGGTGTGAGCCTGAAGGCTCTGGATCTCCTTACAACTAAATGATTGTAGCATTTAAGAAATAAAATACACTTTGGACTCCCTGTGAACTTGCAGTGACTTCGTTGGCTCATCTCTCAATAAAGAATAAGCTTCTGATCAGTGCTGAAATACTGTAAACGCCTTTAAATCAGTTTCATTTCCTTCCAGAGTTCGCAAATAACCTGAGCTGTGAAACCCCTGTTAACTGTGACACTTCAGCGCGCCGGATGCTTTGGCTGCAATTCTGGCGAGCGCCTTTAGTCACTGCTGGCAGGAGCAGACCCAGACCCGCCTCATCGGCCGCTCACCGCCAGCGCTGGGTGCTCGTCGGAACCGTCGCCACACGCGACTCTCGGGGCTGACAGAGCGAGCACGGAGCTGCCGCTTCTCCAGAACCCGCAGAGCCCCATCCTGCTGGACTGAGGGCACTCGAGGCCTCCCACCTCTCCACCAGTGCGGCTTCTCGGCCCAGTGCCCGCAGAATGCAGAGACCCCCAGCCCGCCGGACCCACCCGGCGACCCCTTCTTCACCCGCCCCTTGCTCCCTCAGCGCCTCCCGGGCTCTCCCCTCAGCCCCTCCCACCACCTCCTCGCTACTCAAGGCCCCGC